>JAOYSI010003007.1:0-12834 GCA_025775065.1 Hiodon alosoides
AGAGAGAGAGAGAGAGGGACGAGAGGGGGAGAGGGAGAGGGAGAGAGAGAGAGGGAGAGAGGGAGGAGAGAGACGAGAGGGGGAGAGGGAGAGAGGAGAGTAAAGAGGAACAGAGCTTTATATTTGGAGCAGATAGAGCATGTCACACCACAGTTAACACTACACTGGAGAAGTATGAGATTAAAGCACCATACCAATGATGTAGGACAGGCGAAACCCAGACGGGGGGTACATGTTCCCCACGAAACGCTGTGAGACTGTAACGTTTCCCCCCAACAGCTCTATTGGCCGAGGCAGCTGGGACCCGCAGAGGGAGAGGGGGGTGCCTGCTGATGATGTCACGGACACCCACTCCATCCCACACCGCACAGAGAACTGTGAGAAACTGAGAAAATAGACAGAACGAGAGAGAGAGAGAGAGAGAGAGAGAGAGAGAGAGAGAGAGAGCACGTAGAAAACAATAAACTAAATGGTACAGTGTACTCCAATGTATGGTGGAAACATAGACATCACTGTCTCTGGAGATGGCCTGGTCCCTGATTGGTAGTAATCTTGTGTCTGAACACCTGAGTAAATTCTCTGGCTTTCGTTCTTTACCCCATGCCAAACTGTCTCACAGAAAAATAAGAGCCGAGTGGGCAGGTACCTGAGGATCACCGGCTCCCCCATTGGTGCAGCTATCAGCCAGCTGCAGTTGAACTGCCGGGACAACCAGCTGTGGTGGGCGGAGCTACGGATCTCTCCTTGTCTGGCCTGGAGGATTCTCGGAGCTCTTTCACAGTGAGCTTAGGGAGAAACAGGGAGGGGCCATGCCCTACTGTAAATTAATTAATTACTGACACTTATTGGCAGACAAACCCAGGCTTGAGAGGCCTGGCACACAATGTGTTAATGTGGGAGAACAGGAGACAACGTGGGAGGCTGGAAAGTTTGTGCTGGAATTAGTTGCAGTTACACAACTGTTACACTACTGTTACACAACTGTTACACTACTGTTACACAACTGTTACAAACTACTGTTACACTACTGTTACAAACTACTGTTATACTCATGACATCACAGCCCTCAGGTCACTCTAACCACTACTGTTATACTCATGACATTACAGCCCTGAGGTCACTCTAACCACTACTGTTATACTCATGACATTACAGCCCTGAGGTCACTCTAACCACTACTGTTATACTCATGACATTACAGCCCTGAGGTCACTCTAACCACTACTGTTATACTCTAACCACTCTAACCACTACTGTTATACTCTAACCACTCTAACCACTACTGTTATACTCTAACCACTCTAACCACTACCTTACCAGAACTGGAGACCAGCTCCACACTGCTGCAGGCTGCAAAAAGAGACAGACAGTGGTCAGACCTCCACATCACATAATCCTGTGCAGTGCCCTAGAGGCACTTGACTCATCATAGATGCAGGTTTCCCTCTCAGAGTGTTTTTTTAATCCCAAATTTATAATACTCTTTATTTGTGGCTGCTTTTCTTGCCAACTGGGACAGCGCCCGCAGGGCGGCCTCGTGTCTGCGTTTCCAAACTCGGTGCACAACTCCGAGCGATTAGCACGAAAAGCGGCGCCGAGTACAGAACGGTTTCAAATCCCGTCAGGGCTCTTTCACATAAGACAAGTACACTTTTAAATTTCAACCTGGGGTAAGGCTGGCAACAGGCTCTCGCCACACTCAGCGGTTATACTGCTTTATATTCCTGTGACTTTTCCTTTCTATCGCTCAGGATGTAAATAGCGAAGCACTCACCCGTCACGATCAGAGCGAGCAGGACCCAAAGGTTAAAAGGACTCGCCATCATGTTTCTTAACCAGTAACAACAGAACTCATCAAATATACATTTATTTTAAAATATTATAAAAAAATATATCGGCTACAGTTAAAAAAAAAAAAAAAAAAAAGTCCCTCAGTCCACAGTCGAGATTTTTGTCATCACCATGGCTGCTGTGTGTTGAAAAATCTCACCTGTAAAAACAACATGGGGAGTTTAAACAAATATTCCGCTTCTTTTTAATATTTGCAACATCTACGCCACATTACAGTTTATCTGCAGATAACGCAATTAACCAATAGATAAATATCAAGCTAGTTAAAGTTACAAATCCATCCCTCCACATCCGAGGCAGTGTAGTTGTTTCGAAGCTCGCAGATTTACTCTCTTAAGAGGGGCCCTTTTTGGTGCATCAGTAAATGCCCAGTTGTATACATGGATGAAATGTAAAACTTTAAGCGGCTAAAGTGCTTCTTCATAGACTGTGAAGAAACTAAACAGTCGTTGTAATAACAACATTACTATGTAAAGGCGAATAGAGCCACCTTTTTACTTCGGTTGCAATCTCGCTCCGCAGCCACAGCTTTGCACGAAGTCACATAAATAATAAACAAATAATAGCTACAGTGCTATGTTTTATGGTGTCGGTAAGTAATTTTGTCGAGTGTAGGCTGTGTTTATTGACACCCGGACACTCCCCTTTCCTGCCCGGCAGAGTAATTACGTAAGTCTTGCCTGACAGCCTAGCTAGATAACTTTCCGCACCAACAAAGTACATAACTTCAGCATAAACTTATAACCACCATCGACGCGTAGTATACAGCGAATATATTCAGAACTATGTTTAAATCCATGATTCAGAGTTTCACAGTCTCCATCTCATCTTTGTATCTATGTCCATAAACTTTCTATTTTTCGTAAGCTAGCTATTAGCTGATAGCAAGCTAGTGGCCTGATAAGTTTCGTTTTAGTAATTTTATAGTCTTTTCTAAATTTGCCTATCGCAAAAGTAAAAACCCAAACAATTTTTAATTCGTAAAATAATAACTGTTTTAATGCGAAAATTGACCATATTCAATTCTAAGTATTTTAATAGTCGACTTACGCCGCTTCAATAGTCTCTATTGTTGACATCCGATTTCAACACAACTTCCGTGTTGTCTGTGCGAGTGACGAACGAAAGGCACGGAGACCGCCCACACAGTACCAAAAGCTAAACTTTATTTTTTTTTAACCAAAAGCTTAACTTACTTTCTGGGTACATACATCATTCTGAGCCCAACTGCCTGCCCCCTTAACGGTATTCGACGTATCTGGTGAATGGTGAAGGTTTGGCTTTAGTTTATTTATTGATATCCCACCGACAGGATCCGACCGCTCTCTCTTTAAGACGGTGTAATACTCTAACTTTACACCGAGTGTCACTGTAGGCCCATGAAACAACCATAACTTCACATATAAAAAAACTAAGTACGACCGAGGCAATAGTAGGGGAATTTTTATTTATTTTTTATTAACCAGAATCTTGCTTATGTTGTTGGTTTGCAAGGTCCCATTTTAAGTCTTTATGCTTCTCCTTGTGAGCGATATAATGTATAATATAACCAACAGTCAATACGTGTCGGTTATATGTACAGAACTTAGATGTGTCTTGACAAATCAATATTTCAAACTCGATCTACTGTAATCCAGCTCCATAGCCGTAAATGTTCAAGAAGGTGCATGCATAATAAACCACGCATGAGCTGAATTGTTTGTATAAATAATGTAATGTATCCAAATATAATTCTCTACATTTGCCAATATCTTACAATGCAGTTATGCAAAGTTATCTAACAGCAACGCAATTGTAAAGTACAAACTTACAGTGAAACACATTTATCCACAAAGTGTAAAATAGGAGAGGATGCCACGCAGAGTTAAAAACGTTGAGCTAATTTGGAGGAATATCCACATCTGGAAAAGGGAAGTCGAAACGCAAAACACAGCTGGGAGACAGAGGGGGAGGCGGGGGGGAAAGGAGGGCGGTGGGGAGGAGGGAGAGAGAGAGAGAGAGAGAATCAAAACATTCAGACCAAGACTCCAAAAACAGGCAAAGAAACAAAGGGCGAAACCGAGAACATGATAATAGTCAAATAGACGAATACTACTATTGTTAATTTACATTTCGACAGTTTGTTTATGATCCCTGTTTCGAGTGAAACGTTTAACATTTTTCGGTTTTGTGAAAAAAAAAACGACGTCGAAACAAAGTCTCGTTTAACATAACATAAACAAACAAAATTTAGCGAAATTATTTTTTTAGGCGATACTGGAGGTTTTTTAAAATTATATATTTGGGGAAATCTCGTGTGATCAAGAAAGAGAAGGGGAAATCAGAGTCTGAAACATTCTGAAAAAGTGGAATAAAGAAGCAGAGGACATTTGGTTGTTTTTCATGGTGCGTTTGTTTTGCGTGAGCCGCAGCTGCTAAGGAACGATGTCCCGGCTCCAGACTTTGTTACTCACGGTGGCATGTGGGCTGTGCGCTCGGGGAGCGGCTCCACAACAAGATGTCAATCCAGAGGTCAGTCTCGAAGTTGTCGGGCGGAAGCGGCGCACATAGCTAACCGTCACTATGCATTGTTTGAAGAAATGTACTTGTATTACATCAAATTTAATGATAACTCTTTCTTAAATGTTTGGATGTTACGGTTGTGCATATTACACGAACGGAGAATAGCGGATTGATGAGCTCGAGGACATGTGTGGAAGAATATTTAAAAAGAGCACAGGTACAAAACAGGGGAACGGTTGGAGGAGGTAAAGAACGTGTAGTGTCATGACTTTGGATCTTAGCATGGTGTGGATGAATTGGAGATTTTGAAAACAAAACTGAGGCTTTGTTTCCAGAGGAAGCAAGGGAAAGAGGGAGAGAACACATAATTGCCTTCATCTGTCAGAGGTTAATTGCCTTCACCAGAGAGTTTAACCTTTGATCTGCACTTCTATATTCCCCTCCTTCCTTTGGACTGCAGAAATTCATGGTTCTCTGCAGGCTAACAGTAAACACTGTGGAAGCCGACCTGCGTGTGCGTGTGCGTGTGCGTGTGCGTGTGTCTGTGTGAGAGAGAAAGAGTGAGTGTGTGTCTGTTTGAGCGAGTGAGTGAATGTGTGTGTGTGTGTGTGTGTGTGTGTGTGTGTGTGTGTGTGTGTGTGTCTGTGTGAGAGAGAGAGAGAGTGAGTGTGTGTGTGTGTGTCTGTGTGAGAGAGAGTGAGTGAATGTGTGTGTGTCTGTGTGAGAGAGAGTGAGTAAATGAGTGTGTGTGTGTGAGAGAGAGTGAGTAAATGAGTGTGTGTGTCTGTGTGAAAGAGAGAGAGTGTGTGTCTGTGTGAGAGAGAGTGAGTGAATGAGTGTGTGTGTGTGTCTGTCTGTGTGAGTGAATGAGTGTGTGTGTGTGTGTCTGTCTGTGTGAGAGAGTGAGTGAGTGTGTGTGTGTCTGTGTGAGAGAGAGTGAGTGAATGTGTGTGTGTCTGTGTGAGAGAGAGTGAGTAAATGAGTGTGTGTGTGTCTGTGTGAGAGAGAGAGTGAGTGAATGAGTGTGTGTGTGTGTCTGTCTGTGTGTGAGAGAGAGAGTGAGTGTGTGTCTGTGTGAGAGAGAGTGAGTAAATGAGTGTGCGCGTGCGTGTGTGTGTCTGTGTGAGAGAGAGTGAGTGTGTGTGTCTGTCTGTGTGAGAGAGAGTGAGTGAGTGTGTCTGTGTGAGAGAGAGTGAGTAAATGTGTGTGTGTGTGTGTGTGTGTCTGTCTGTCTGTCTGTCTGTCTGTCTGTGTGAGAGAGAGTGAGTAAATGAGTGTGTGTGTGTGTGTGAGAGAGAGAGAGTGAGTAAATGTGTGTGTGTGTGTGTCTGTGTGTGTGTGTGTCTGTGTGAGAGAGAGTGAGTAAATGACTGTCTGTGTGTGTCTGTGTGTCAGTGTCTGTGTCAGTGTCTGTGTCTGTCTGTGTGTCAGTGTGTCTGTGTCTGTGTGTGTGTGTCAGTGTGTCTGTGTGTGTGAGTGTCTGTGTCTGTGTCTGTGTGTGTGTGTCAGTGTGTCTGTGTCTGTGTCAGTGTGAAAACAGTTCAGGTTAAGTAACTGACTCATGGGTGCAGCACTGGCAGCTGTAAACTACTGACCCTGCAGCAAAATAAAAGGACAGAAAGAAACAGATTGCAGATTCCTCCCAAAAATAGAAAAATACTTGTGAGACTTATGCATTTATCTTTTTTTCTAACCAAGGCACAAAAAAAAGAAGACATTTTGGAAATAACGTTAAATAATTGAACAAATTCCTCCAGGTTGAGGTTTTGTAGTGTATTGCCTGTTAGATTCTTCACATTGAAGGCATCACAACTCTTAAAAAAAAACCTTCAGGCTGTTCCAAACATTACGTCCTAGCCTGGACAAAAATCCAAGTGTTATTTCTCCAGAACCCCTGGCCTTATTTTTGCCATTTTGCTGTAATTTCTCATTACTCCATCAAGGCTAATACACATTTTACAAATGTGGACTTTTCCACAGTTTAACTTTTATCGGTGAAAATCAATTTGTAGCGTTTGCTTTTTTCGCCACCATGAGGTTCAAGGCTCACCTAGTTATTTTTCCTGTAAGTAAGTGGCAGAGTGATAGAGTAAGTGGCAGAATGATAGAGGGGGATTTGAGAGAGACTTCCTCAGTTCCAGTAGATCCAATAAGTCTCTAAATTCTCCCATCATCGCGGCATTAGAAGACTTCTAAAACAATCAGATACTAAATTGTCCCACTGATTCTAGAGTTCCACAACTTAATCTAGAGTTCCACAACTTAATCTAGAGTTCCACAACTTATTCTAGAGTTCCATGATGTTTTGAGGGTGAAAAGAGAGATGAGATAAGTCGCAGTTCGCTGATTTCTATTCAAGCAATGATTTCCATTGACGGGCCTCTGCCATTCTGGTCTTGGGTCCTGACAGTGAGTGGATCTTGGGTCCTGACTGAGAGTGGATCTTGGGTCCTGACTGAGAGTGGATCTTGGGTCCTGACAGAGAGTGGATCTTGGGTCCTGACAGAGAGTGGATCTTGGGTCCTGACTGAGAGTGGATCTTGGGTCCTGACTGAGAGTGGATCTTGGGTCCTGACAGTGAGTGGATCTTGGGTCCTGACTGAGAGTGGATCTTGGGTCCTGACTGAGAGTGGATCTTGGGTCCTGACAGAAGGTGGATTGATCTCTGCAGCATTATCTCCCTCAGTCTAGCTGGCCAAGAGTGTACAGTAAGGTCCTATTCACTAGTCCTGGCCAGACAGGTCTGTTTGAATACCAGACACAACTTTTGCCTCTTCTGGGGGGGAAAAACACTGTGCACTTGCCAAAAAAATCTTTAGCAAATTGTTGGATTCAGTTTTTTTGTTTAGTAATTGAAAAAAATCCTCACAGTTTAAGTAGTGAAGGGGCTTGGCTTGTTTCTTTTGGTGTTTTCATTGGACAAACCGGGTGCTGCGTTGGTTATGTGCAGAATGGTCAGTTCCCGGACCATCTGATTGGTCCTTGTGGGATGACACATCTCAGCATGAGGGGATGTAATTCGCCGAGGTCATATGCAGATTTAAGTGGGTTCCTTGGTGAAAGGTGACGGAAAGCTGCAGGAATGGTAGTTGTCCAGACACGTCTCTCTCTCTCTGTGGCCGTGAATGTATTTAGTAATGGCTGCTGGGGGAATAAGTCATATTGTGCTTTTTGGGCCTATTCCCTCCTCAGCTGGATTCCCCATCCTTAATGCATTCATCTGTGGGTCCTGACAGTCAGTGAGCAGGGTATCTGTAGAACTGGTTCAGTGAGGGAACAGGGTACCAGCAGAACTGGGTCAGTCAGGGAACAGGGTACCAGCAGAACTGGGTCAGTCAGGGAACAGGGTACAAGCAGAACTGGTTCAGTGAGGGAACAGGGTACCAGCAGAACTGGGTCAGTCAGGGAACAGGGTACCAGTAGAACTGGGTCAGTGAGGGAACAGGGTGCCAGCAGAACTGGGTCAGTGAGTGAGCAGGGTACCAGCAGAACTGGGTCAGTGAGTGAGCAGGGTGCCAGCAGAACTGGGTCAGTTAGCGAACAGGGTACCAGCAGAACTGGGTCAGTGAGTGAGCAGGGTACCAGCAGAACTGGGTCAGTGAGTGAGCAGGTTGCTAATAGAACTGGGTCAGTTAGGGAACAGGGTACCAGCAGAACTGGGTCAGTGAGTGAGCAGGGTGCCAGCAGAACTGGGTCAGTGAGGGAACAGGGTACCAGCAGAACTGGGTCAGTGAGGGAAGACAGCACTGTTTTCATTGAGACCCAAGCTCTCTCAGCAGCAGTTGAAAGGAGCTCTGTTGTTTTTTTCTCTTTGTTGGCACAAAGAAGGGAGAATAACTGACTCAGTCTTTTTCCTCTAAATTTAAATTCAGCCTCCTTCTCTCCTCTCCTCTCTCCATTCTTTCTCCCCCTTTATCCCTAAATCCCTAAATTGTTTTTTCTGTTCTCTCAATCTTAATGCAACCTTGTCTCTCCTTTCCTCCTGCACACTCAAACACAGGAAGCAGAAATGTGCGGGTGGAAAGCAGCGAAACTGGGTACTTCACCTTCTTCACTAAACACCCTGTTGTAGAAATGAGGAAAGTGCACAGTTTCATTCTTTTAAACCAGCGAACGTCGGAGCACACAGGGAAGTGTGTGAGAAGGAGACTGGGGACAGAGCTGAGAGCAGAAAATTCCGGTTCTGCGGCGTCTTTCAACCTCTGTCGCCCTCACTCCAGCGTGTGTGGTCTATGGTGTGTGGGTTGCACTGCTGACTCAGTAATCAAGCCCTGCTTCCACTCATAGCTCTAAACTTCTCCCATTTTCATCAATTAGATCTATTGTCTATTATCAGCTGGTGTCATTGTCATTATATGTAGTTTTCATACACACTGTGAGTCAGTTATCTCAGTACTGCATACTCATTGGCTAGAAAAACAGTAGCCGTGATATTGTCACCGACAGACTGCGATTCTATTGGCTAAAAAGACAGTAGCCGTGATATTGTCACCGCCACGCTGTGATTTCATTGGCTTGAAAGACAGTAGCCATGATATTGCCTTGTGAATAGTGAATAGTACTAAACCACTTACTTTCCTAAAATGCATGTTTACTTAAGTTAATGAATGTTTATATGAGATTATTCATTTGTTCCGGGGGAAGTTTAACAGAAATAAATCTGTCAGTTTGGATGCTCAATCTTTGTGTGCAGTTGCACTGTGTCTCCATATGTCTGACCTTTTCCAGAGATGAACTCTGGAAGATGAAATGCTAAAAGCGAAATCTTTGACAGAGATGAACTCTGAAGAATGAAATGTGAAAAGCGAAATCTTTGACAGAGATGAAGTCTGAAGAATGAAATGTGAAAAGCGAAACCTTTGACAGAGATGAAGTCTGAAGGATGAAATGTGAAAAGTGAAATCTTTGACAGAGATGAACTCTGGGTCTTGAAGGGTTTTCAGGGTGGAAGGTTTCAGCCGCTGAAGCGGTCAACAGAGAGCAGTCTTACAGACTAGCAGAGTCACTGTGGTCAAGCCACAGCGTGCCCGGGGAGAGAGCGAGTGTATGTGAGTGTGAACTGAATATATTCCACAGCCTATAATTGTGCCTTGTTCACTAGTCCCCCCCCACTAAGGCATTCTTCCAATTCCTCTCTCTGGCTCCACATGCGCTTAACCCTCATCTTCCTCACTCACAGACACAAACCCTCCTTATCTTCGCTATGACACACAAATCCCCCTCTTCCTCGGGGACGAACAGAATGTGACTGGTTGCAATGAAGGCACGTTTTGTCAGAATCTGACTAAAAACAATATTTACACTGGGAAGAGGAGAGTTGGCTACTGCGGAGCAGCTGTTCTGTCTACCCCACAGCCCACAGATCCCCTTCACTGACTGGCTGTCTGATACACACATGGACAGACGCTTTACTGCAGGCCCAGTCGGACACGGGCAGAGACGCTACCTCACCGTGAAACACACACACACACTGAGTCAATCCGAGAAGGAGAGGAGGTGAGGCTTACGATGGATTCCCTCTAACTCCACTGACTGACTAGGATTTAGGCAAAGATGATGACTGTCTGTCACTGCTCTACATACACACAAACAGCCTTACATTTTTAATTCAGAGACATGCTCTCATACATATGCACAAATTCACCCACAGATGACAAGACTCATTACATACCCATGTCTCTCCTTGTCACATAATTGGTTGATTAAAACATTGATGCCGAAAGGCGTGACTGTGTAATTTGGTCACAGATGGGTTGCCTTTCTCTCTCTGGCCTGAAATGTGAACTGAAGAGAAGTGACCGATCTGTGCTCGCTCTGCTTTGCCTTACATGTTAACTGAAAAAAGACGACAGTCTCTGTTAACACATCGACCCTAAAGTAAAGCGAATAAGCTGGGCTTGTTTCATGCAAAAGCGGAGTAAAACCTTGAGTTTTCTCTGTAGATGTAGAGGATGCCTAGAGCAAGGCCTGAAGCCTGAAACAAGTAACATCAAGTTGTAATTAAAACTGCTGTCCATGCACAGTGTCAACACAAAGTTACAACTGCGGAATATATGATTCACCCAACTCTAACCCCAGCCCCAGCCCTGACCAATTATACATGTTGTGTAAAAACTTGCCCTTGCATAGCAATTACCCAATGCAGGTTTGCAATGCAATTTCTTCAGGTTTCCCAGCAGAGCATCGTACCCAAAAGGCCATACTTACTTATGCAGCTGAAGGGGTGAAGCCATTAAAGGGCCCCACCCAGCGGGGTTAGAGCTGCGCCTTCTGTCAGAACCCACGGTTACTGTAGCAGCTGTGCCACCCGCAGTCATTCGACTACAGTTACTCCCTGCCTCAGGGACCACATGCTTCTGGAACAGCGTGACTGATGTGGGCACAGTCTGTCAGATATTTATTTGTGCTTTTCCTCTAGTGTTTTAGGCTGGGCCATAGTTTGTGCATGGTGGACTTGTATTACATTGGTCTTTTTATTAAGCTGAGGTCCCAGTCACTGAGTTTAAGACATGTGAGTCCAGTCATGTGATGTACAGTGTGGTTTACAGTGAGAAGCCCTGTCACTGTGGTGTACAGTGTGGTTTACAGTGTGGTGTAGAGCCAATAACCCTGTCACTATCATGTACAGTGTGGTGTACAGTGAGAAAACCTGTCACTGTGGTGTACAGTTTGGTGTAAAGTGAAATACCCTGTCACTGAGTTAGTAACCCTCTCAGTGTAGTGACTGCTGTACAGTGTGGAACTCTGGTGTTAGTAGTGTAAAGTGTGCTGTACAGTGTGGAACTCTGGTGTTGGTAGTGGACAGTGTGCTGCACAGTGTGGAACTCTGGTGTTGGTAGTGGACAGTGTGCTGTACAGTGTGGAACTCTGGTGTTAGTAGTGTAAAGTGTGCTGTACAGTGTGGAACTCTGGTGTTGGTAGTGTAAAGTGTGCTGTACAGTGTGGAACTCTGGTGTTGGTAGTGTAAAGTGTGCTGTACAGTGTGGAACTCTGGTGTTGGTAGTGGACAGTGTGCTGTACAGTCGTTACTATTAGCATGAAACCGCGTCTACGAGGCAACGAAAACTAGTTACTTAAAGGTTTTGTCAAGTAATGCTTTGAAGTGCATCAAACACGAGAAACATGTAAATGTTTTCGTCTCTTTGACAATGTTTAATACGTAAGTGTGTCAGACATTTCTGCGAAAGACCGCTAAAATAAAAGTCGACAGTGTTTAGGAGCTCCCCCTGCTGTTCAAACTTAAATGGTTGATAAATAATTCAAACAAAGCCTCGATCCAAAAAAAATTCTAAGGCGCTGTATGTTTTACTAAATACATCATTTTAGTAATTTACAACCAAAAATGTCAAACGGTTCTTGATATATCGAGTTATGAAAGAATGTGGCCAAAAACGATCACTTTGAAAGTTAGTAAAGAGTCATTAAAACCTCATCTGGCGACAAGCAAATATTGACGTTAATAACTGACAAAGCGGGAGACACTGACGGAACTCCATGTCTCCTGCTCTGCCCCGCGAGGGGTAAAAAGAGTTATTCTCTCAGCTTTCAGGAACCTTCAGTGTGATGTCTTCACACTTTAACTTGTGGGAGTCCAGATCGAGTGCTAGCCCATTCCCTGAGACGGTGCATTGTGAGGTTTTATGTTCCTGGTGATCGAACAGCTATGAGTTATGACATGTTAGCTCTCTTTGCTGTAGTACGAGTGTGTTTGCCCCTCCCTCAGGCATGGCTACAGCAGTACGGTTACCTGCCCCCCGGAGACCTCCGCGCCCAGTCCCTCCGGTCGTCAGAGGCCATCAGCGCAGCAGTCGCTGACATGCAGAAGTTCTACGGTCTCACTGTCACCGGTTCTGTAGATGCCAGCACCCTGGCGTGAGTTTCCCCTCGACCTACCCAACCTCGACCCACCCAACCTCGACCCACTCTCCCCACCCTTGACCCCCCCCCCCCCCCCCACGTATCATGTCACTAATGCACTAGAATAGTACACACATTTATTACTGTTTCTCTTGGCGAGGCTGACCGATGGGTTTCGGTTGTTAGGGCGATGAAGCGGCCGCGCTGTGGGGTACCGGACAGGTTTGGCTCCGGACTGAAGAGCAACCTGAGGAGGAAACGCTACGTGCTTCAGGGCATGAAGTGGCACAAAACACAAATCACTTTCAGGTGAGAGATGGGCCGCACTTTGAACTGAGCATGGAGCAAACTGAGACAGAGAAAGCGTAAAAGTGAGAGAGACAGAGAGAGTGAGGAGTAAGACCAGACACTGAAAAAGCAAGAGAGACAGAGAGAGTGAGGAGTAAGACCAGACATAGGAAAAGTGAGAGAGACAGAGAGAGTGAGGAGTAAGACCAGACTTAGGAAAAGTGAGAGAGACAGAGAGAGTGAGGAGTAAGACCAGACATAGGAAAAGTGAGAGAGACAGAGAGAGTGAGGAGTAAGACCAGACTTAGGAAAAGTGAGAGAGACAGAGAGAGTGAG
>JAOYSI010003008.1:0-15519 GCA_025775065.1 Hiodon alosoides
AAAAAAAACCGAGGTACGGTGGTGGGGGGAGGGGGGGGGCGCGTATGTCACCCAGCCATCCCTTACAACTCGTCGTGCGTCTCTTCACCGTCGGACTCATCCACATCCAGCTGGTCGTCGAGGTCGTCGAGGTCCTAGCAGAGCAGGGCATGAGTGAGAACAGGAGCAAAAACACAGCACTAGGAAACCATCACAAATAAGACCCTTTACGTTGGCGCAAGATACCCCGGAAGGGCTCTGAACCATCCACACCAGATCCGTCTGGTTTTAGGTCCAGTGCTTAATTGGCAACCAATTAGCACTGGGCTGCACCAGGCGAGGTAGGTTTCTAACCCACAGCAGAAAAAACCAATGCCAACCTGCAAAGAATGGGGTTGATTACCCTGGTTTAAAACCAACAGAAGAAGCTCGTTTCCCATTGACGTTAGTCAGAGCAAACACACAGGACCAATTGAAGCCATCAGTCCTAAGACCGACGTGCATATCACTAAAGCTTCGAGAATATTGCAAGGCTTCCACTGGATAAAGATAAGGTGACATGTGGTGGGCTTCCTTTATACACCCAGCCTTCCACAGAGACTACAGTAAACCGGAGAGCAGCAGCTGCAGCCAGGTTCTGGAATTAGACTTCCAAGAAAGCACAGACTAGTTTGAGCCGCATTCCCCAGACTTGGACTAGCTCCCTACCTTCAGAGCGACCAGTCGTGCAAAAAGACGAACCTGGCCAGACACACGGCGAGGAGCCGAGGCAGCAGGGTTTAGGTGGAGCATGTGAAAGACCACCACCACCTTTACCACGCAGGCACGTAGTGGCCGCCATTCCACGGGTCAGCGCTACGCCGCTTTAAGGGGCGAAGCACGGGGAAGTCCGGCAGCATTGCTGAAGCGGCCACACTGGCAGTAAAGCTGGGGTTTGACTGGAGCACTGGACTGTACAGCTCGTAAATCCCATCAAAGCTGACCCTGACTCGGGGAAACGAATTCGTAGAGCAAGGCCACTGCCAAAACGCTCAGATTACGCGAGTCAGTCAGGGGCTTATTTCCAGTCACTAACCACGATTGTATAACACAAGGGATATATAGCACACTAACGATCCTATAAAACTGAACTTTTATATGGCCATCAGTTACGCAATCCTAAAACATGGCTCCCTATATTTGCCAATGGGACTATAAAGTGTGGTGAAGACTAGTGCCAAACGGTGTGAAACCATAACATCACATTTATAAAAAAAAACAAAAAACTCTCAACGATTTCATAGATCATTTCGTCCATCTCTAAAAAAAAAATAAAGCGTCCAAAATTGATGGCCAGCCGGCTTGCTTGATCTTTAACCAGTCTGATCCTGGACCATCCTGGTGCTAAACTGAGACGGCTGTCGTGCAGCGCCCTTGTTCTTAACCTCTAAATAACACGCCTCCCTGGCCACTGATGAAATTCCTTTTTTAAATCTGCTGCAGCGTTTTCTAGACGATGGAAGTCACAAACCCTGCACATTCCAGTCTTTAAGGGAAGCAATGCAGCGCACCATCTGGTCTGTGCCACTGCTGCGTTGCAGAAAGTGGTTCTTGGTCTTCACGCAGAAGCCCTTGATCCAGGTTTTTTTTATTTTTATAAATCGGCCAACTTGATAGCGAGCTAGCATTAGCAGGGAAAAACGCAAAACCAGACTTGTAAAGAGAACTCATTTTAGTGTCACTTGACACAAGCCCAGGTGGTTTATACCCAGCCAACTCGCCGTTTCACTTACGTCGTCCTCTCCCTCCTCGTCATCTCCAGCTGGCGCACCACCCTCCGTCCCTCCACTTTCCAAGAATTTGGTGAAGCCCTCCAGAGTCCTCTCGCCATTGTAATCAATTACCTTGGACAGACGGGAGGAAAACGGTTTAGTTTCAACTAACGCTACTAGGGCTTAAAACGGTCCAGAGCAAACACATTTTGGTTTTGCCACAAAGTCACATTATCACCACAAATCAAACACTGCAAAAATGATATTCAAGTAAGGATAAGGGGGAAGAACCAAACATGCACATTCTACAGCCAACAATGTCACACAGAATATGCACGTTCTACATCAGAACAAAGTAAGATCAAGCCGTCAAACTTATGTAAACACGTCACACGTCACAGGTTCTTCAGTACTGAGGGAATCCGTTAGTCCTGCAGTGACTGGTTACAGTGCAATAAGCACAGCTTTTCTTCCGACGGGCAACTCAGCCTTTCCTCCAATGTTCCCAGCAGCACTGACAACTCAAGTTTGGGTGCGTCAATCTGAAATCTAAGTCACTTATTCTTTGACCTTCACAACTTCCCTCACCACCCCACACCTATCCGGTCACAAATAGGGACTCACCTTGCGCTCCTCTCCGGCAGGGAAAAACTTGAGGGTGGGGAAGCTGTGCACCTTGACGGCTTCGATCTCGTTTGCCGTGGAGTCCATCTTGGCCACCACGATGCTGTCGCTGTCTTTATACTTCTCGCCCAGCTTATCCCAGATGGGGGTGAGCTGCTTGCAGTGTCCGCACCAGGGTGCGTCTGTTGGAGCAGAAGGGGCGTCAGGGTTGCGTTTCTTTAGCGTCCGGCAAAAAAAAACGAGTCAACACCAAAAAAAGCCAAACCCGATTTGAGTTTACAGCTCTACATTTCCACAGCAAAATGCAGTAGCACGAGAGCCGTCCATGACCAACACAGGTGACTTCTGGTCAAATTAATTGAATGTCAGTGCTCTGCTCAATGTGCAACAGGTGCCAAGTGCAAAGCCTAGGACTGTGGCCCATTTGGTCTATACGATACGAGTCTCGGACTCATTCAGCTGGAAAAATACAAGGTGCTAAAGCCAGCTGATCTAGCCTGTAGAGAAACAGAAGTTGCTAGCAGACAGGACAGCTCACATGCATTCCTGACACTTTAGACTCCCACCCAGCCCTACATGAGTAAAAAACAGCCAATACGCCAAACGGATCGCTATAAACCCCGGCCCAAAGCTACCCACGTCCCCATGATGAACACAAGCCATATTAGAGAAGGTCTGCCACAGAGACCTCACACTTTCACAGCAGGGGTAACAGTTTCAGAAGCAGGGGGATCGCTAATAGTAATCCCGGAATCAACAAAGACCAGTAATAACCGGTACCGAGGTCTTCCACAGAGATTTAGTTTCATTCTGAAAGCAACATGATCTTTCTAAGCAGATTGGTAATGTTAGTGACCAACGACGATACAGTTTGGAACATTATTTTTAGCTTATGCATGCAAAGTCCCATGTTTGTTGCTATGACAAAGTCTGCCATCTCCGCATGGATAAAGAAAGATTCAGATACAGTGTCTGGCACTTTTCAGAAGTTCTCGTTATACGGACGTATTGAAGCGTTGCCTTACAGAACTCCACGAAGACGTTCTTGGTGGGGTTGAAGACTACCTCCTCGAAGTTCTTCCCAACCAGGATCTTAACAGGATTCTTGTCCCAGTCTTCAGGAACATCCATGCTCATCAGGTGAGGCTGAGGATACAGGCACACGTCAACATCCGATGAATTGATCCCCAGAACGGGTCAAGCTGGGCGGGAGCCGTTGGGAATTACATTTACGATGAAAATACAGCTATAGAGCAATCTGACCCATGACAGAGCACACTGCCCCATACCGTCATAAATGTACACAAACGAGTTGTACATGGGGGGGGGGGGGCACACCTCATTAGGTTTGTGCTGGTTAATACATTAGGGCTGCATTTATTTTCCAATTTAAACTGAAATTTCCCCCCAGTTTTTGACCCTTGAAATCTCCCGTACTTTAAAATCTACCACCATGCACATTCTTATGCGTCAGTCACTTGTGATGAATGAAGCATGAAAAACCAGATTTCACACCGACCAAAACATTGAGGAACTCATAATTACACACTACCATTAGCTTTCTGAATATTCGAAGCAAGTTATCCCATCTGTAGCAGCTGGTGACTAGTTAATCAGGAACATGAGGAATAAGCCTACTAAAATGGTGGGATCATCGACAGCCGCGTGATACATTAGTGACTTGTTATACATTACTGAAGCTTTAATATGCCCCTTGAAACATTTATACGTTGTGTTCTTTTCAGAAATCTAATTACAGTTACTGCAGCACTTTACTGCAGAAACTGAACTGCGACCCTAAAACCACAATGTACCGAAAGTGAAGTTGCTACCTGAACACTGAATAAGCCCAAGTGCAAGTCCTTCGGTTTAGTGACCCATTTATCAATCACCGTTATGCACTTTCCAGGGTCCAGATTACCGTTTGATTAACAAAGAGTTTTAGCACGCAGCTGGTAACTGTGGACCACTGCAAAGGATTAACATTTTAAAAGTGCTACTTTAGCATAGCACAGTGTAATCGTTTCAGTGTCACTACTGGTTCTTTGGAACCGACCCACCGACCTGATAACCGATTAATCACACGCTGTCCGAACGGCAACCCAAACCCAACCCACCTTCAGCTTGCCCTCAGTGAAGAGCGTGCAGAAGGCGACGATGTTCTCAGCGGTGATGTCCTCATTTTCGGGCTTGTACTTGGTCATCTCATCCTCCAGGGTGATGAGGCGGATGGCTGGGCATTCCTCCTTCTTCAGGCCAAAGAACTCAAGGATGCGCTGGTTATCATCCAGGTCGCTGTCAATGAAGATGAAGAGGATCTGGGGGGGAAGCGGAGTCAAGGAACGACATTAGGCTACTGGCATATCCATAGGAAAGGAAATTATCCTGACTAGATCCAGATATATATGAGCAGCAAAAAATTCCTGACGAGCAACAATTAGACGGGTAAGTCGATCAAGTTCTATGTTTCACAAGCAAAGACATGATGCATCCAACCACCAGGGAGCACGTCGTACCCAAATGTAAAATCTGGCCCATTACAAGAGAACGGCTAGGCGTGCAAGGAGACCTTGCCCAACAACAACGAACACCAACGCACCTTGCCCTTGAATCCCTCGGCTGCCTTCTTGAATTGGTCCATCTTTCCCTGGAAGTCAGAAGCTGCCTTGGGCACGAACATCAGGATGTGGGACTTGATTTCACCCCCGAAGATCTTTGGGGCGGTCTGTGCAAGTGGTAGAAGACATTTAAATTTGACTGGGTTACGGTCTTTTCCTTTCGTCATCACAGGACATGCCATTGAGAGAGGGGTGGATATGGAGGGACATTACCTGCTCGGTGAACTCTATGACCAGGGGCAACTGGTTGGCCTTGATGAAGCTCAGGAGATTCTCTTTGCTGAGCTCTCCATCGAAGGCGATTCGGCCCTCATCAAACTGCAAGAGGAGGAACAGGAAACTCAAAAGGCAAGCCAAAAAGTTGTATATAAACTTCACTGCTAGTTTTCCCAACAGAGGACAGTGACTATACATTACTAATTTGATACCGAAGTAGAGACCAGCAAATGCCAAAAAGAAAAATCCCAGAAGCAGTCAAGATACCCAACAGCATCACAGAGACTCAATACTGGTCTTGACTGTCACCTTCTTAAAAAGGACAACACCATCCTTGGAGATCTCAAACTTGGAGAACAGAGCGTCGTCCGAGGTGATGCCGAAGGGAACGTCATCCACGGCTTCAGCGGCCTTCAGGAAGGCCTTCGCGCCGTCGGACTCCGTGTCCTGGAGGGCCAAATAAGAGTATGTTACTGGTGTTAGCGTGCATGGAGTTATCTAGCCGCTAAAGAGGCAATCGGACGCCTTTGTACAAATATGTCCCAGCACTTCTGGCCAGCGCCGCCTCACCTTGAAGAAGCCGATGACCGCCACCTCGTTGTCCGCGATCAGAGACTCGGCCTGGGCGACGTCGGCAAGCGTGGATGCAGCGGGGCCGGTACGCTTCTTCAACCAGCTCACGATGTCGTCTGCCTGCCTGCCGGCTGTAGGGGGAGTTACACAGGGCAACTGAATGCTCGATAAAATGTGCAACAAAAGGCATTTATTCGCTTCCACACAAGATGGGTCGAGGGCTCGCACGAGTCCAATTTGCAGCAACGACCAATCGTCAAAACTGGGATAGGCTCCGAGAGCCCCAGTGCGTTCTAAACAAGTGGATTATACTGTGCGTGGGAACCAAGCCAGTAGGCCTCATTTCAAGTTCCCAGTTCAAGAGCTGTGCCCACCAGAAGCAAGTCGAGGGAAAACCACAAGCAATTGATGCAACTGCACAGCAATTATACACGACGAGGCAGAAATTTAAGCTTCGTGCACTACACCCTTCCCCTCAGAAACCCAGAGTCAACGTGAGAAACTGCACATCACACAAAAGGCAAGGGGCGGGGAGGGTGCCTGGGTGTGGGAGGGGCCTAATCACTCCTTTTATAAACAGCCCAGTCAGGGCTGCAAGACTGAAATGCTGAAGTGAACCAGACTACAGCCACTGGGGACACTTCTGCCATGCAACTGAACAAAGCGTCCAGAAATATTTTTCACCACAGACAAGAATTATTTACGATGCATGACGGATGCCCTGGTGGTTAACACATAAAAACTTCCTGCATGGAATTGCAAGCTTGCACAATACTCTACGAAAACTTAAGCGACTGTTTAATGAGTTTGTGTCTATGGTGTTTAAGTATGAGCACTGGGTAGCCAACTTCCATCACGCAGGTCACCCTAAAAAGAGGACAGTGGCAAGTAACCATTCCTATTAAAACAAGGTGCAAAGTAGCCAAATGGGCCACCCCGCTGCTCACCTGAGTATTCTTTGGGGGACTCCTTCTCTCCTCCCTTGAAGAACTTAATGGTGGGGTAGCCCCGCACGCCGTACACCTGTGCCAGGTCGGACTCTTCCGTGGCGTCCACCTTGCCGAGGCGGATGTCCGAGCCCTCCGCCTTGAGGATGCCAGCTGCCTTGGCATACTCGGGGGCCAGGGCCTTGCAGTGTCCGCACCAGGGGGCATCTGGAACGGGACGCAGCAGCCACCGTAAGGACCAAACAAAGGCACTCAGCTCCCGCAGTCAACAGGGAGACGGCTCATATTAAAATGAATGAATGCATGTGGCTTCTGCAAATGGTTCTTGGTAAATGACCCAAGTCAGTTCTTGTGTACATAATTGCTTCATTGCAAAACAAAAACGGGACTACCAGACCTCACGGAAGTCACCCAATTATTAAACGAGTAATAATATTTCAACCGTTCACAACACATGGAATCACAGGAAACCACATCAAAAACAATACTTTTTTTTTATCCAGGCAATATGCCTGTAAACCATAGTTGGACCATGTCCCAAAAAAACCTTCAACAGGTCAAATCTAGCAACAATTCTCAAGTTCAATGGCCGATAATCACCTCTATGCATAGCAATAATTGACGCATTTGATCAATTCCGGTACACATTAACTTATCTGCGTCAAGGTTCATTGAAATCGAATACCCCGTTTAAACCATTCACGAAGCAGTTATTCTTAGTTTTCATTCCTCAACATACTTCCTTCAGAACGATTTCAGGGCTAGTTATCTACACTCCAAAGTACACGTCAACCTACTAGTCCATCCATCGCGCAACGCCCCGCCCGTCTCTCAAATACGGGCAGTTAAGCGCCAACCCTCCCACGCCGAGTTCATTGGGAGATCTAAATTATACAAGTACTTCAACTCGGCAATAGGGCCGCTTAACACTGACGGGGTCCAGCGGAGACCGAAAAGTCCGACAAAATGGAGTACGCCAACTTTTCACTCCAGTTTATGAACACTTAAACATGCGCGTCAAGGTTACAGTTTCTATACAATTAGTTACAATATTTAATTCCACCCTAGCCAGCACTTCACAGAATTTGATTAGAAAAACACGACCGAAACGCTAAGATCAAGGCCAGGAAACCACAACTACCGGGTTATCGTGCGGTTACAACCACAATTATGGACTAGATTACGAAGCAAGAGAAATCTGAAAGTTGAAAAGGCGAACAGATAATATTTTGCATTTTTTCCTTAACGATTTTGACAACAAATTTGCCAGTGTAGCTACTTCAGTAGGTAAAAGTAACCCACTGCACGCATCTTTACGCCGTTGGCCACTGTTCTTATAATACCATTAAACAGGAAGGCACGAAAGCACGGATGCGATTCGAAATCAATTGCAGCTGACCACCTAACGGATCAATATCAAACACTTGTGTTTTTTTAATGCAGAACGATTGCAAGCCAATTGCGTCCTCAACTCAGACGTAAACAAAAAGCCCTCTCGCTTCAGCTGACAGTCAGCCACGTCTTAAAAAACAAACACGGATGTCAAACCCATTTAACGTTATCGAGTTGTAGCAAGTCCAAGACAAATCTGTCAAGTTGGCTAGCCAAAGGCGGGATGTGTAAATTATACTCGTTAAGAAACTGCACGGTAGCCAAAAGCCGATGTTAATACAATCGGCCACATAATGCAAGTATAAAATAAAAAGCGGCATACAGTTAACAGGTAATATCGGTTACCAGCTTACAAGTTGACTCCGTATAAGACTACTTTAACAACCCCTAAATTGATGAGAATTGGCTGGAAACTCAAACAAATCCTTCAGATATGCTTCAAGCGTTACTCACAAAATTCAACAAGGATGTTGGGATGCGCCTTCAGAGCCTCCTCGAAGTTACTTTTCTTCAAAACCAGAACATCATCTTCTTCGGCAACATCAGCCCTGCTAGCCATTGCCAGAGTGCAGAGTAGCAAAAACTTCAACATACTTGCGCTGGAATCCGACGGTTAAAAGAGGCCGAGGTCGAAGCAATTTAAGTTGATAAGTAATTATATTTGAGTGAACCCGAGACCAATATTTCGCCTATTTCAGTTTGATCAGTCGTCGGTATTTTGTGTCTGCCGCTACTAACGTGGCAGAGCGCGCAGGAACCAGAGAGGCCAAGTTTAGTGCGCATGCGCTTTTATCAGGTTGAACGCTGTTCGTGTTGAATTGTGACTGGACCACGGTACAGGGCACCTGGAAGTGAATCTCAAAGCCTCTGTGTACTGGGCGATAAAGCTTCTGTTTATATCGGGGAGTGGTTAGCAGTGTATATATCGTGCGATATAGTAGGGTTTTGATGGAAGTGAAGTCTACTTTCCTATGGTGACTCTAAAATAATCAATGGAATCTGGTCCAAGCCGACATTGACACCCTTAATACAAAGTGGCTATGCCACCCCGCCTCCAAAGGCTTGCCAAACTAAATGCATTTTCTCATTCATATATTTTAATATTTTATATATGCGTACACATAATAATATGGACTAAACGTCACTGGTCACTGATCGACATGCTACGGAATCAGCTAGTCAGACTCACTCATCATGCGTCGCAGTTCTATCTCATTTTGGGCTTCTAAACGCTTGCTTTCACTTATCACCCGCCACTTACGTAGTACGGGAGAGTGTATTTAGTAATAGCAACCAAAGCATTTCAATTGCTTGACAATGGTTTCAAGCGTTTCAGACGGGTTGATTAACCATTTACATTCCTTGAATAGTAGCCTACTATAGTCTCTCTCATATATTTCAATTATTGATGACACACAAAAATCAAATAAAACCCCGAATCATTCACCCTATGGCACACCGATCAGCAGGATTTCGTAAAGTTAACATTTCCTTGATTTTCTTACACCTTGAAGTCGGCCAGCGAGAGCCATACTTAGCGTGCCTCTACGCACGTCACGGAGGGTTTTCTGGCAAAGAGTAACATACGTTTCCCTTAGTAAACGTTTCATACTGAACGTGTACAGAAGTAGACAAAGTCCAAGCAATTTAGCGCACATAGACGCGTGTACAATTATGAGTCATCAATGAGTCGTCCTCGAGGGGGCCCAGCGAAGATCATCGTTCAAATAAAAAACATTACTAGAATTGCGATGTCATTCAGTATATTCGATAATCGTTCGAATAAATATTTTTTTTAGTAATTATTTACCATAAATGTGGTTTGGGTGGTCAAAGCATAACAGACCCATAAAATGTTGCCATCAGAACCCAGGAGCAATTAACAAAAAACTTTTTTAAACATGACAAAAACTAAAATTCAATTGTAACAAGTTAAAACCCCCATCTGTAATTTCTGAGGGACATGTGTCTGCCAATTAACACCTTAGGGTTTGGATGACTTTTTTCTCTCACGCACACCATACAGTCCATTAAATTCCATACACGTCTCTCTGGGGTGTAAAAGCGGTAGTTATACTTAATGTGGTGTAAAAGAGGATTGGCAAACGTAAATGAGTGTTAAATGCAAGGCTGGAGAGTGACAGGCTTGGGTAGGAGGTGCTCTAAGACGTAGATGGGGCTGCTTTTTATTGGCTGACTGATTGCAGATTACTTGCCAGCGGACATGGGTATTATGGTTGTCCAGAGAATTTGATGCCTTATTAATATTAATTTATACACATGCAACCCTGAACACACGCATACACACAGGACACTTTTTTTTTTAATTCCTGGTTTACATAAATAAGTTGCATAAGTAAAATGTAATGTAGCTTAGCAATGGAATAAAAACAATGCTAAAAAAAAACCAAGAGGCCATCAAAGGCATTGCACGATGCATATAATTGAAATTAACTACCATAGCCTCTATCGAGATTTAATTTAACTAGAGCCAGCGTGGTTGCTCATAAACATGTGTGGGAAATAATGGGGAAATGACGCATTTCTCCAGTACACAGCTATGCTCTGCGAAATTGAAAAGGATACTCGACTAAGTAGACGAAATGGCAATGATGCAGTTGCCATGTCGACGCGACCTTGTTTCTTCCTTACAATGGTTACAGAGATGAGATTGCAATTAAGCCTTCGTCGGACTTCTGACGTACCTTTTTCTATTTTTCGATTCATGGTTCTACGGCGTTATTAAGGGCCGAGCATGCGCTAGAGAGTGAGATTCAGGATGGAAGTTTGGTCGTCAAAAAAACACAAAACACACACACACACACACTTTTCAAGCAAGGAAACGAAAAGAAAGTCAAAAAAGGTATCCAAATCCTAGTGGAAAAAGTTACCTTTAATGTGACAGCTACCTTCCCATTACAGTGTTGTCATCTAATGCGTCCCGTACATACTGGCCGTATACGCTACAATTTTGTTCTTAAAGGCATACCATCGAAGCAAATATTGATTGTATTCTAGTGAGTTAATGTTCCTTACGATTATGGATGTACAATTAATGCATTTTCCCTAGATCTTGGAAACGAACCTTAGTTGAAGATGGAATTATGTCCGCAAGGTACAAATTAACACAACTACGTAAAAAGCGTATGTACTACGTTACTACATTAAAGACTCACTTTAAGCGTCAAGCGTTTGCCCAACTGCAATCAGAGCAAGAAATGTTATTCATAGCTGAATCATAACTAGTAGGTGGATTAGTTTCCACAGGACCCATGACAGTAAATAGACCCAAGGTTGAGAATAAAGCTGATAGTTTCGCACTACAGTTCTTTGATTTACTTTTTAAAGCAGTTGTGCTCTCTAGTGGCTACTCTTATATATTGCATCCCTAAAAACTTATTATTTGAACTTCGTTGTTGAAGACGTCTTGAGACGACGGTTTCTACATTTGAAATTGTAAGTTCTAAAAATATCTTGGATTCAATTTTCTTGCAAGTGTTTTTACAAACGTTGGGATCAGCTTGTGATGACTCTTTATGATAACGTCCCCCTGTGAACCTGAAAAAGCATCTTCATCGACCTTCATTCCCTGCGACTGCTGTTTACCCATTTTTCTCCCCTCCTAAATCGGCTGCCACGCAGTTGTCGGTGTCCTGCAACCGATCAGCATCCTGGAAAATCCCATAAATAATTCTAGAAATGCTGATGTGTTGTGGAGTGACCCCGAGTATTGATCCGATGTAGGCCTATATACTTTGGGAATACGGTCAAATTTTACAAATTGCGCTTCGAGTAAAATTACTCTGATGTTGCACTATACAAATGAACATTTATATTTTGACTATATACTGCAGTTAGCTTGTAGTTCACTGGTGTGAGCTCTATCCCCATTACTGCGATTAAGTGTATTGGTGAATATTTTTCTTACAATTTGGAAGCTTCGCATAAGCTTTTTTGTATCTTGTACTGCATGTTGAGAAAGGTTACGACGTATTTATGACAAAAAAAACGAAGTTTTAATGGGGGAAAAGGGGGTTACGTAATGGGCTCTGCCAGCACGTGGAAGAACGAATTCCACTCGTCCATTGTGTCATCCAGACAGGTCTGATATGAGCCAAGTGACGTCGGTGCCCGCTACGGATATCACTACCAGGCTGCCGGTGTTTCCTGTTGTATGAGAACGGGCAGACATCCACGGCAATGTCAACACTATATCACCAGGGGGCGCAAAGTCCATGGAGAGTTCAACGAGAGCCCTGCCACAAGGGGGGATTTCGCAGGTTCGAATCCAGCTCATGCGATCTATAGACTGCGACCACATCCTTCGTCAGAGCTCCGCTGGTGCTGGGGTGGATGAAATCGGAAGGATTTCTCTTGGCTCCTTGCTAAACAGTGTCTCCTGGCTGTTTCCGGGGCGCCTGAAGGCTAGACGTGTATTCAGTAGTGTAAAAGAGACGGGTGGCTAACGGCGATTGGGATAGAAGACGACTAGTCACACTTACTTCCTCGCCTTCCCCGTGTGAGGTGAGAAGATTCGTAGCGAGGAGCAGAGATGCATCAACACAATTGCCAACTCGAAATTATGGAAGATCAATTATAAATATCCAAGAGAAAAATAAAAACATGCAGATTAATTTAGCGGGGGGAAACAGGCCTGTCTTCCCGTCTACACAAGAAGTCTGAAGGTGATCGAGGCTCGAGGAAACCAACTAAACACTAGCCTAGGCTCACTGAGGCTGTGTCACCTTCTTTTACTGGCCCTCAGCGGAATTCGTGAGCCGGCTTTTTCTCTGACTGGAAAATTGACCTCCAGCGAATGTCCACATTTTTTTTTTTAACGATAAAACCACGCAGTAGCTGTGAAATGTTATATCAAATAGCCAAATATTTCATTTCAGTGCTATCTGACGTCCGGAAGGGTCTTGTAAAAATAATAAAACAGATTATTGCCGTGTCGCAGACCAAACTTTTATCCAAATTGGCTTGTTTTGACGATCTGAGTCGCTAGTTTTTCCTCAAGACAATTGGAAACAATGCATTCCGGAAATGTAACAATAGTCCACCTACTTTCGGCCTCCCTGGAGACAATAATACTGCAATAAATCTATTCCAGAGTATACACTCAACGCAGAGTGGGCGACTTACCTCTACTGTTCTAAAATGAAGCGATCACCTAAGCATTTAAATTAAACATGCAAGACTATATCGCGTATTTTATGTTTGAGGGCAGTCCGGTCGGCCGGTTTGGCGAAACATCTTGAAGAAGGTGGTGCTGTTCGAACGCAAAGTTTGGACAAAGCAGCAATCGAGTTCACATCGTATGCTCCGTGAACCTTTGGAGATTGCGTCTGTGTTCGAGAAGTTGGACCCAGCGACGCAAGGACTGTTATCAACTACTTCGCCACAAACCAGCCGGAAGTCTCTGTTTTCTTTCCCACTTCCTGACACGCTTGACCATCCCGACTGAAGAGATTCGTTTTTTGAAGTCCAGAGATCTCGGCTCTGCAGCTGAGGCGCTTACGTTCGGAATCAGTTCGTTCGTTATAAATTATCTTTCGATCACAGCAGATAGTTATGGAACAAACGGTTAGTAAGTGACTTAAAAACATTTTTTAAAATAAATATACTGGCTTAGTCCACACGGTATTTGTATACCAATACAGGCCTATTATAAAACATGTCTCAAATCATATATTTTACATTAGCGATGTATCGAGTTTTATCAGTTAATACTGCTATATACTTGTAAATATATATTTTCTTATGACCAGATTTTATTTATTTATTTATTTATTTATTTATTATTTTTAGAAGTAAACCAACCCAAATTTCCTAAACAGCATTGACCTTGTACGCCTTGACGGAAAACAAGGACGCCAGAACTGTGAAATTAACAACGGTTTATTTCCTTAGATTCACAAATGTACGCTGTATTTTGTGCAGGAACAGCTATTAGTTAGTTTTTAAACTGTATTTTCACACCCAAGTCAGCCGTTGCTTTGTCACAGTAACCGGAATCCAATTTTAACAGCTCGCATCACCGTGTTGTATATATTTCTAAACTACGTTTTGCTACCAGATAAGTAATGGAGGCATATGACACCCTTTCTACCAGTTCTTGTTTCAAATGAGGGCTACAGTCATATCCTTAGACTGGATCCCCTCACACACCGTCCAGTGCTGCCAAGCTGACTAACCACTAAAGGCACTACCATTAAATTGCACTGATTTCCTGCATAATATCGGCACCTTTGTAGTTTCCATTCGTTTTTACTCATTCTGAAAAGCAGACTCACTGACCCCTGCTTTAAAATATGCATTAAATAATTCTGCAGGTATGGTGGTTCCACTGGGTTAATTGCTCATCTGATAAAATGTGGTGACTGCAATAAACATGGTTAGGTGGGCAATTATATGGTGGGGCAAAAGGTTATACAACAATAAACATGGTTGATGTGCAAATTATAAGGTGGGATGATGGGTTATCTGATGGAATGATGTTATGGTTTGGAAGGTACTCTGTTGCTGGAACTGCAATAAATCCACAGTTGTTTACTAATTCCAACAAACAGGAATTGAGTGAAGGCAGAATTACCCAGAGACATGGAGGTAACCACAATGGTTTCTCTGAGAGACAACCGAGACAGGAGGGTAAAAGCTTGGACCAATAGGGCGCAGTTTAAACATTGTGATGATGCTATGGCCACCTCCCATTAGAGGAAGGGCGGGTATGTTTGAATTGTACGAAAGGCTGTGTGTCGAGGGTGTTCGTTGGGTTGTTTCGCGGACACCACGGCTTTTGTTGTGTTTACATAATAAAAGTCTTAATTTCCTGAAGAACCAAGTCTCCTTCTCCTAACTACAGTTTTTACGGAAATGATTGAAAACAATCATTGTCTGTCGAATTGGGAACCACGACACAGGGAAACACACACTGCTAAGATGTTTATTTTATTGGTAAGGTTTATGTAACACCCTGGGAAAACACGGGGGACAATTGCCAAATGGTAGCGGAACATCACTTAACTGTGGAAACATGGACTAAAAATGTTCAACTAGAACCGCATCATCTGAAATAACTCATTCAGGTCTTAAGAATCAGCCAGAATTTTTGAAAACCCCCAAAAAATCTGTCCAGGCGCAGGCTCCATCACAGCATGGCAGTAACATTTCCAGTGGCTAATAATCAAGGGACAACTTGTGGTTCAGTTCATAAGGATTAGGTTCCTTGGACGCCACACGCACCCACCATTCAGCCACCCAACAGCCTGGGGGGGGGGGGGGGGGGGGGCAGGGAGGCGACCAAAAAACAGACACAGCACAAACCAACCAAGGCACCCAGAGGATGGGGAGATTAATGAGTGTATGTAGTGGGTGGAGCAAGAAATAAAGTCAGGTGAGATATATAATAGGAAGGGT
>JAOYSI010003010.1:0-15516 GCA_025775065.1 Hiodon alosoides
CTTCATCATTCTCCTGCCTCCCCCGAGCCGTAAAAACATCCTGATCTAACCCTGTCTTCATCATTCTCCTGCCTCCCTCGAGCCGTAAAAACATCCTGATCTAACCCTGTCTTCATCATTCTCCTGCCTCCCCCGAGCCGTAAAAACATCCTGATCTAACCCTGTCTTCCTCTCCAGTCTGCTTTTAGGCCTCATCACTCGCATATCACGGCGCTTTTCAAGGTTAGATGAACCTTCCTCCCCACCTGGTGTTTGACCTCTCTAAGGCTATAAACGCCTCCGGGCTGTCCTGAAATGTTTTCTCAAGCAACGGTTCCCTGAGCCGTTTGACAACGTTGTTACAGAATTTCCTTAAGATGGTGTGAGCGTTGTGTGTTCAGTGGGTTTCACATTTTGCCCTGTTTAATTGTCATTAGTTGGCACCCATGGCCAGTCCCGGACGTATTTAGTGTTTATAAAACGTTTCGGACAGAGCGAAACTGTGGTATTCCATGTTTAGCCTGCTTCTTGTTTGTGCTCTGTAGAAAGTCCTGTTGTATGAAGTGTAGTTGGTAGACTAAATCTGAGTTAAACGCTTGATATTTTTAAGGCCAATTTTTCTGCAGACTGCTGTAACTTGTTAGCAAGCTGTCAGATGTCAGATTAGTTTTTTTCTCTCTGATTCTCTACATTATCACAGTATTCTGACATAATCAGCTCCCCGCTCCGCCCCATCCCTCCCCTATACCACAGACAGACACACACAAGCACACGCACACACACAGAGATACACACAGACACACACACAGACAGACAGACACACAGACACACACACAGACAGACAGACACACAGACACACGCAGACAGACAGACACACACACACACGCACACACACAGAGATACACACACACAGACAGACACACAGACACACACAGACACACACACACACACAGACACACACTCGGCACATTCTGATCTCTCTCTCTCTCTGTTTTAGTGTCAGAACTTGGGCAAGCTCACCACCGTTCAGTTGGGTCACGACAACTCTGGGCTGTTGGCCAAGTGGCTTGTAGACTGTGTGATGGTGCGCAATGAGATCTCCGGACATACCTACAGGTAAGGCTTCTGTTGTTCGCCCCTAAGCCCTTTCTGTTCGGATTTAAAATGAGCCTTTCTGTAGCACATGTCTCTACCTGTTCCCATTCATACCAATACATACCCGTACCCCTGCACCCCTTCCAAACTCACCCCTCCACACCCTCACGTTCTCTCACATTCACCCAGGCATTCGTCCGACAGGCTCACTCAAACGTACGTCATGACGCTTTCACCGTCCGTCTGCCGTCCATTCCCTGCTGTCTGTACACTGGAAGTCTTGTGCGTGGGACGTCTGACGGCCCCGTCTCCCCCTTCTCAGGTTCCCTTGCGGGCGCTGGCTAGGGAAGGGCGTGGACGATGGCAGTCTGGAGCGGGTCCTGATTGGCGAGATGGTGGAGCCGAGCGGGGACGAGGAGGGCGGGAAGCAGAGTCGGACCCCCCCCCTGCAGCGCTCGCCCTCGCAGAACCGCCGCATCAGCGTCACCTCACCGGCAGGACGGGGCGGCAGTAAGTGCACCCGCACGGCTGTCAAACCCCGGACCATCCGCTGCACGCTGTTCAAAGATTATCGCTGCAGCTGCGGTTCACAACAGCTCCGAGTAACCATAGACACAAACGGATACATCCCGATTACGGCTGCTGCTACATTTAGTGATGGGCGCCACACACTGGGAGGAGGAGAGAAACTGCTGCAAACTGCAGCCGTGACGTAAACGAAAGCACACACACAGTTCTCTGGGCTGTTTACTCAGGATCCGATTGGTGGACCGACACATCAGATTGCCCCATGTGTCGGTCCACTGATCAGCAGCAGTCAGGCGCCCGAGGTCTTCTCTGTGTCTTTTCTCCAGTGTTAGAAACTACAAACACTTGACTGTGTCCTTGCTTTTGATATGGTTCAGTAATCAGTGCTTAAGTGGAGAAAAAAATATAACCGGACAGCTTCCCACAAGCAGTTTGAAATGTCCTGACGCTGACATCTGCGTGACCCCCGTGTCGTCCTCCTCTTCCTCCTCTACTCCTCGCAGAGCTTACCTGTGCTCAGATCCAGGAGGCGATTGGGGAGGCGGTGAACAACATTGTGAAACACTTCCACAAGCCGGAAAAAGAGGTGGGTGTCAGAGTCAGAACGTGTAGCCTCTCTTCAGTTTCAGCAGGAAACGAGCCTTCCAGGCTGGGGCGGGGCGGGGGGGCGGTGGCTTTCCATCCTGGAGTCTTTGGTTCCTCGAGCAGTCCCTGTGCTGTCAGCTCATGTTGCCGGGCCCCCACGGCTCCCGTTTGGACCGCCGTCATGCAGTCTCCTGTCGGGTCCGCCAACCGACGGATCGTGTTTCCTTCAGTGCAGTGCGCAGGGGCAAGGATCGCAGTAATACTCGCACACCTGCACAGGGTAACAAGGTCACCAAGGCTGGTGTACGGTGTCTCTCGTTAGTCAGGAGAAGTACCCGGGGAGGTGCACAACGTGGGGAGACTGTGACCTTGTTGAGTGAAGGTTTGAATACTGTACCAGAGACCATAAGAGGGTGACTGTTTTTGAGAAACTTCTTTGCGGTGACGCTAATGCATTGGCCTCTCACCCCGCAGAGAGGTAGCCTGACCATACTCCTGTGCGGCGAGTGTGGGCTGGTCGGGGCGCTCGAGCAGTTCTTCCACCACGGGTTTAAGTCCACCCGCATCTTCCAGAAGAATGTCTTTGTGTGGGACTTTGTGGGTGAGTTCTCCGTCAGGATTTTCTTCTGATGTGATGGCAGTAACCCGTAATCACCTGTAGTGCTGAGTCAAGAAGCATCGTTTTACAGTGAGCAGGGCAGTTCAATCACGGTACTTCCATTGCGCTAACGGCACTAAAATGGGCACGAATTAGTTTCCAGTCAGGTAGCGCCCTCTAGTGGAATTCAAAATTACTAGCAAAATTACCCGTTCAAAATGTTTAATCCCGATTATTTATTTATCAGAAATCAGAAACGCTTCTTTACACTGCAACATAAAATGTTCAGTTTTAGGTCTCTCGGGTAGGTGTCGTTGTGGGGGGGGGGGTCTTTGTTCTGGGACAATCATTGCCACTATCCCTATTTAGCAACAGGTTAAAAAAAATCCGTGAGTCATGTGACGCTTGTCCACGCGCTTCGTCATTCTGACGGCCGTCTCTCCCTTTCGTCCCGCGCAGAGAAGGCCGTGGCCTACCTGGAGACGGCGGACCAGATGGGAGACCTGCAGGAGACCACTGAGCCCCTGGGCCTCACCTGCGAGACCTTCTGTCGATACGTTAACGGCATCAACAGCACGCCGAGGAGCATCGGCAAGGACGGAAAGTTCCAGCTGCTGGTCTGCCTGGGAGCCAGGTGAGCGGTCTGTGCAGGGCTCTCGTCTACCCCCGGGGGGCCCTGACGCGCATCACAGTTCAGGTGCCAGGTCATCCTGTGGCTTGCGTACGGTTCACGCATCCGTCACCTCATTTGCTGTCCAGGACGTCTTGGGGATTTACCCAGTTTAATTACGTAGTTTAGCCATTGTAGGGGTTAATCATAATTAATGTTTTACAAACAACAGGGAACCCTCTACACTCGACCAGCAATCACCGTGAGTAAAATAACATAAATAAATAGGGAGAGGGGAGATGCAAACTAATTAAACAAACATTTCCCCATCCTCATAAAAAGGTTGATCGTACTGCCTCGTTTTCGTTTTCCCTATTAACCTTCCTTGGTGATTTACAACAATTTGCAATTCCTCCATGAAACGCCAGAGGGCTCCAAAGTATTTTATAATGTAGAATTTAGTCTTTTCCACCCCTGAAAATAGGTACATTGTATCAAATTAATTTCTTCAGTTGTATTTCCTTTAAAGTTATGTGCTCAAAGGAAATGCATAACCTGTCTTAAAATGCCTTCTCTATCTGCACATGTTTGGAAAGGTAGTACAATTTCAGCTAATGGCCTCTGTTGTGCGCCTTAATGAAGAATTGTTTGGCAGTAATAGACGGAATGCTGTGATAATTCAGATTGGGATTGGGCTCCCAGATCACGGATTCCAGTTAGAGAGAGAGAGAGAGAGAGAGAGAGATTCTGTCCTCCTATTTTACTCCTATGGCCTAGATTCAACTCTGCGTTCTCATAACATTAGCATTAAAGTGTGATTACGCTGCCGCGATCTGACCGAAATGTGGAGAAAATGTTTCGTCTGTGCCAATTTCTCACCCTTTTTCCAGGCTTACCTAGGTTTTCTCAAGCAGCCAAATGCTATTCAAACCCAAGGACAGGCACTAATGTTGCCCTTACAGAACCACAAAACTTAAAATCTCGTCATTAAACGACCCGCTACGCTGCGTCTCTGTCCAAGCCGAGAAAATCCCTAAACATGATATAGTCCACTCTCATTGTACATCACTGCCAGTCTGGACCATTATCCAGCACTGCAGGTTTTTTTCTGGCCACTTCTAATTGAATGAGGCCTTTGTATTAACAATCCCATGCCTGTTAAAATGACCTGATGAAACGGTACCCGTTAGTTATGGTTCGGTCGGACATCAAAACCAACAGAGGGGTCATACAGCCAATGGCAGAAGTGGTGCAGGTGATTGCATCCTTTCCTTAGTGAAGCGCTCTAATATAGCTTAATGCTAAACACGGTCTTCCAATCATCTTCAGTCTCACATTGCCCATTGGCAGGAGAAGGGTACATAAATAGTGCAGTATGTAACTTGACACAACAACAGTATATACAGTGATAAGGTCATTGGCTCCTCAAGCATCTGTAGTTCAACACATACTATTAGCGGTAACTTTACAAACCTATAGTGATGAATTGAGGTAGTAAAGAGTCAATTAAGAATTGAATTACTGAGCATAGGATTTAAAAATAAAGGGACGAGTTAAACAAACGTAACCCATCTCTGACCTTCTGCTCTCACAGAGACCACCTGTTGCCTCAGTGGCTCCCTCTTCTGGTGGAGTGCCCCCTGATCACGCGGATGTACGAGGAGACCGCGCTCCTGCGCGACCGCACTACAGTCAACTCCCTCATCAGTGTCTTACAAATGCTTCACCACTTCAGCATCACCCTGGAGTCCTCCCTCGTCAAGGGAATACAGCTGTAGTCACTGAGGCTGCTGAGGAATACGACTTTAGGAACGTCCCTCTGACCACACGAACACGAACACACACGCACACGAACACACACGCACACGAACACACGCACACGCACACGAACACACGCACGCACACACTCCCAACCCCTTCCCTGATAGGCTGACACTGGGAGTCGCGAGACAGACTTTTGAGAGACCGGATCAGTCAAAGGGAAAGATGACGTTTCCTCAGGGCAGCGTCTGGGAGCTATGTTCAAAGAAGAATACAGTATTGCCTAGTTTGTTATTTAAGGGTTTTTTTGTTTCATTTTGAGGATTAGTAACAAATTTAAAATACCTGGGACACGTTCCTTGCGTTAGGGTTTTTTTTGTAAAGTTCTGTTTTATGATTCTGATAATGACAAGTTGTTACATGGCATTGCTCCACCTCCTGGCAGAGAGAAGCTATGCTTAGGTAATAACTGATAGCCTGTCGAGTAGAACCCAATGCCATACCGCCGGACAGTTACTGCTTAGGGGGGCATTTTCATTCAGACTAGATCCAGAAAGACAAAGTGAGTTGTACAGTCCCTCCTGGATCACGGACAGACGGACATCTCAGCCCTATAGGCCTTCTGTTCTGCCAATCGTCTCTGGCTCGTAACCCTGGCAGCCAGTAAAAACAAAAGTAAACGAATAAACAAACCTGATGTTTGGCTGCTGGCACCGAGTACCCATCCCCACCGGGCGGGATTTGATTGGACGAGAGTCTGCGGCCTGGTCGGACTGGTCCTCTCTGGACGCTGGCGGAGGACGTGCTGATGGCCCCCAATGTCCACCGCCCCGGTCGCCACGGGCGCGCCTGCGCCCACATCGTTGTTTTTGTATTACAAACCAGATGAGCTGCTGCAGCGAGGTTTTTTTTTTTTTTTTGTCGCCACTGTCGTTGTAGACATGGGCACTGACTTATTCTGTGTGTTGATGATCTCACAATGATCCTTCAGGATGCTGTTGGTTTTGTTTTGGGGTTTTATTTTTTTTTGCCAACAATTTCAAGTATAGTCGCATGATATTGGAATGGTTTACATTCGATTTTGTTTTTTTGTTTTTTTTCCCTCCAGGATACTCAGTTAGGCCTATAGTGTAAAATGGTGAACAACCGTCGACTGGAATACACATTTATAGCAATAACGAACTTTCTGTTGTCCGTTGTCTCGAAACCGTTCCGCATTCATCTCTGTCCTGCACAAAACCATGAACCACGCAAGGTTTATTCCAAACCAAATATAGTTAAGTCTTTGTGAGGAAACCAAAATATTTTTAAATAAACCAAGTTTTACGTGGATCCGTGGTGGACCCTACTGTGCTTTCTTGGTTTCTGTATATTACTGATACCGCCTGTCACATGTAAGCTTAGTTTAAATCCCGTTGAAAATTATTGTTAAATGCTGACAGATGCATACCTCACATGTTTTCAGTAATGTCCCTCTCCTCTAGACCACAGATTTAGTCGAATGCAATAGAAACATAATCATGTCTGGATTATTTCCCCTGCTCGTTGTTGACTTAAAAAAAAAAAAAAAATGTAAATATCCAGTTTTAGACTGTATGGGGGGAAAAATCGGTAGAACAGAGAATTAATTGTGTTCTTCCTTACCTTTCCAGTGTTAAATCTATGGTGTTGGTGTTCATTTCTTTGAGAGTAGACCTTGGAACTCACAGGTGCCACAAACATTTCTTTAGAAGATGCGTATTAGCTTTGTTTCCATTGGGTAGATTTTCTTCACTTACACAGGACTGTGTTTTCTGCACTTTTAAAAAATCTGTTTACTCGAACATATTCATCACATCCTCATAATGTTGACCTAAAAAAGCCTTTTCAGGTGTACACGATCGATAAACAGATTTTGCATCATGTCCACGGTATATGACTATATGAATCATTCAAATCTTTGAATCATTAAAAGACTTGCAAGAAGCAGATAATTTACGATAATTGGGAAGAAAAAAGTGTTTTGTGAAACCATTCTTTAAATCTGCAGGTTCATAATTGGGACATCACTTTATGCTGTTACGTATTTAAATATGCTTCATTATTGCTGAAAGAAATAAAGGCGTGCGATTGCTTCTAGCTTACAGAAGAACTCAAAACTTCGAAACCTAGTGGGTACTTGTAATTCCTCAAATTCCTCTGCACTGCTTATTCTTGGTGAGCTTGGAGTATATTTTACATACCTGTGTGGGAAAACCACCGTGGGAGAAATACAGTCCCTGAAAGTTGACTGTAAAATGTCCATGCTACTGTCCATAGTCTCAAACATCCCATACAGTTCTGTCCTGCTAGGTGTCAATGCAGATGCTCTGCGTAGGCTGCAATGGATTTGTATGTCCAAGTGTAAATTATCCTTACATATCAGTTGTTATATTTATGAAATGTTTCATTAAAGATGTACACCCAATTGAACTGAGTGCGTTGTTTTTTGTCTAAAGTTGTTTTCACCCCTCACCCTTAGCCCTTATTAGAAAGCCCATAATATTCAAACCCCCGTAGAAGGAGAGGGTCCCTCCTCATTAGTGCACCAACAGTGAGACATTTAGCAGCGTTTTAATGTGACGCTCAGTTAAAGACGAGGCATTGTGCTGTGGCCAATTCTTTATTTTTTTATTCACGATTTTAAAAAAAATTAACCTTCGTTATGTCATTTGTTTGGATTGCATGCAAATAAATGCTGATTTAAAATTCACGAGCCGAGGTCAAAGACCCACTAAAGTCATTCCGTTCTGTTTTCTTACTGTGGTCTATTCTACTGTTTAGGACATCTGAACATAGTCAGGTTAAACTACTAAAAGCCTCAAAATGTTACTTTAACACCAGGCGCACTGTGTTAAAATGCCAATTTAGAACCAACTCGGCTTTAGTTACGAGGTAAGAAATAGGTAATCCAATCGCACATTGTGATCTAATATTAATTCTGTTGACATCAGATAGAAGCACGCATGAGTTCTGTATTATAATACGCGAAACCTGAGTAATACCAAAGTCATTATTTCTGCCAAAAAATTAGATGCAGGTCGCTTATATTATAGTGATATAATGCCGTGCCGGTTGTTGTTTTTTAAATAACTGGATTTATGTAAACTGTCAATCAAGACGTTTTTTGACCAGTTTTTATTCGATACGCCATTTAATACGCCAGAAACTACTGTTCCAAAAAATGTGTTCATTGAGTCTGGAGCAACACGATTACGTTTTTCACTCCGCCTTTTCGCATTCTAACCACAGTGACGGTACTATGGAAACTAGTACCAGCCCCCATTTCCCGCGCAATATTCTCTTCCTTATAAGGGCACCAGAATGCAGACGCAGAGAAACGTCAAACGCGTATGTAAATTAGGTTGATTGAGAAATTAGAAAATGGTGGCGTGGGAAAGGAGCATGCGCAAAATGAAACAATTTACTATCTCCCAGACATTACAAGTGAGACGTCAACAAGCGAACGGAACCTCTGTTGTTGTGTCGGATTGTTAGATGAGTTACACTTGTAACGACGTTTTTTTTTGTCGAAATTACTCGTTTTTATTAACTACGTTTGCTTTAAATCAAGGTAAGAATATGCTTTAATTAGAGCACTTTCGGTAGCATTGACGTAATACTATCATTATCTGCATTGTTGCTAAAGCTAGGATGCTATCATTCTAAACAAGTTATTTGAAAATCTTGTTATTTACTTCACATTCTAAATATGCCATTTGGCTAATTGATTTGGTTGATTAAGTTAACTTTCTTTTGAGAAGTTTCTTGCCATTTGAAACGCATGAAAGTAGGGCATGTGTTATGTTCGGAAATATAATGTATGCTGTAAATGAGCGCGCACGTTGTTTTGTTTTTTTGCTGGCGATGGCAGTGCGTGTTAAAATATTATCTTATCGAATTTCTTAAACTGATATGCTAGTCGGCATCTTGTAAATATTTTTACGTCATCGAAAATGCAAGTAGGGCACAGTTATATTACAATGTTTTAAATGCACTTAACAGGATGTTCAAAATCCAGGATATACAGGAACGGAACAGTATAAATTGTGTCTGTGGCGTTTAATTTCCTTGGTTGTCGCGTTCATTTTAATAGTTATTCACTTTTCATATAAATTCATACTATCTCATTTGTTCGTGGATTTCGCCGTTGCCCGTGCAGTTGTGAAAACTTAACCTGTCACACAATGTAAAGTGTATTCTGTAATTGCTCTTTTTAAACAATTTGAGTGAATTATGCACTTTTTCACCTGAAAAACGTTCAAAGCCACCAGTTCTAGAGATTGTGGAATATGCCGTTTAGGTGCGATGGCGTCGTGTCAGTACAGATGCTGTGGTATATCGTCGTGGCACCACATGTGGAAAAACTATTTTCTTTTAAAATTAAGTATAGTTCGATGGGACGGCGTTGTGTAAATAAAGATTAAAAATCTTGTATCTTAAAGTTTGCGTGCTAGTGTTTACACTTCGAATCCATGTGTGTGGTTGGGGGGGGGCGTAAATGCTGCGCCTAACCACGAAGTCAATCAGAAAACAAAGGGCGGATCATAGGTTATGTTACTTCATAGTTATTCCTTCGTTCGTAGCCTTGTATGAATCCATTTTCGATAACCTTTCGATCATTTCTACGTTTAATGTCAACGCCACTACAACTTTAACGGAAGCGAGACCTAGCTGCGGTGAAATTTTGAAGTGAAAATTAGTGATCGTGGTGCAGAGCCATGCTTCCACGGGAAAGTAGTGGGCGGTGAACGTATTGGTTTACCTTTCCACATGAGAAGCATTTAGCAGGCTCGAATTGTTATACAAAACGATGCTTCTCGTCTAATACGATCGGGGTAACGCTGGTTCAATTGTTCTAATCGTTCGTTTTATTAAATTTAATTCGCAAAGCGTTATTCTTTTCTGTGATTTCCGCGTAATCATGGTATTACGGGTCAGCCAAATCCGCACCCATCCTTTCGTTTTGAAGTGTGTTGCCATGTTTGAATTACGTCAGGCACTGAATTATACACAGCCTCTAGTACCAATGTCAAGATATGGTGAGATTCAACGTCGACCGCTTATTTAATTTGGTGGCTTTATATTTTTTTACTGGACGATTCACTTGTGCTATTTCAGTTTACGTGACGCTCCCTTCACAACGGTTGACGTGCAGTAAACGTCTGATTTTCATTAGGGATTAATATCAAATTTAACTAAATTGTAGATATTTCGTTTTACTATCGCTTTGGTCACCGTAACTGCTCCTTTTAGTACTGATTTACTTTTGAAGTTGCTACAAACGTATTGGCAGACTTCTAGCAGCTGCTGTGTGCCAGAGAACGGGCGGATTTGCTGTACTTAAATCGCCGTAAAGATTATGCAAATCTCAATACCTCATCCGCGTATGACTCGTAATATTCATCCGGCACCACGGCTGACCTAGTTTTGTTGATCTGGGTCGGGGAACAGCACGATGCTCCGTTACGTATGCAACCCGTATTTTGTTGCGATGTCGGGAGCGCCCCTGGTTTACTGACATCTCAATACTATAGTTTTGTTAAAGGTATAATAAAAATGAGCCTGATCGATTTGGTTTATCGCCTAATTAAAATGGCTTTGTAAGCAAACGTATTTGCTTGTGCTGCATATACAGTGGAAACTGAAGTGTGCTATGAATGAAAACGGCCCTTCAAATTCTCCCTAAAATCGACAAAGAAACATGCTTGCCTTTTTTAGTGCGCAACTTAAAAGTTGTTTCATGCAAGTATTAACTGGAAGTACCAAGCATTTATTTTGTGTGTGTTTGTTTTTGTTTTGTTTTTTAACCATAGTCTGTTGATTTTTGTTAAGGAAAATGTTTGGTTTCCATAAGCCAAAGATGTACCGGAGTATAGACGGCTGTTGCATCTGCCGTGCCAAATCCTCCAGCTCCCGGTTCACGGACAGCAAGCGCTACGAAAGGGACTTCCAAAGCTGCTTTGGGTAAGGGAGATGATGACGTGGACGTGAACGCGAACGCGATTGGGGAATCGGTCCTGTTGGTTCAACCTCGATCCTCGATTCTTTAGAACTCTAGTGTTTTTTTTTTTTTTCTTTTTTTTTTCTTATTGAGACCTTATTTAGACGTGACTCACAATTCCCTTTTCTACCGCCTCTATAATAAGCAACCCATTTCTCGTATTGAATAGGAAGCTGAATTTGTGGTCGGTAGGTTCCAGGCTGAAATGCAGCTTGCTTGGCCTGCCAGTTAAAAGGTCATTCAGCCTAATTTGCAGTGTAATTAAAATGAGGGCGGGGATTAAAACGGGGGGGATAGCATTACTCTATATTGACACATTGATGTCTGACTCCTAAGAGCCAGTGTAAAGAGACTGTTAGAAACTGCTGTGACAAACGTCTCCCCTTGGTTCAGAGTGATTTGTTTCTCTGTTACGATCTCACTCTGTGCTGTGTGACCACTTGCAGGCTCGGCGAAACTCGCTCGGGAGAAATCTGCAACGCCTGTGTCCTCCTGGTGAAGCGATGGAAGAAACTCCCGGTGGGATCCAAGAAGAACTGGAGTCATGTATGAAGTTCTCTAGCTATCTAACCCTATCTTTCCCTGTCCCCAACGTCCAAGTCCTTGACCTCTGAGAATGGGTATAAATACAGAAGCTAAGCTGCTAATTTAAGAGTGCAGAGGTGGTAAAAAAAACGTCCAAAGGAGACCCATTGGCTGGTGTGCTCTTAAGCTCCTTTATTTAATAAAGTTGGATACGTCTGCCATTACGTCACTGGTAACGTATGATGTGGCCTTGTTTTTGGAGTTGTCGTCTTCTGCAACTGTAGAGGCCTAGAGCTTTCTGATGTATGAAACCAACTCGCTGAATGAATCTTTAACATTCTCTCTGTTATTGTGGTTACACTTGCGGCATAAACACGTTTTTAACGCAACTGTTAAGTTATCCTTTCTTCTTGCGGACCTGTAGCCACGTGTGTTCAGAATCGTTCGGATGTTGCGTGCTCAGCAGCTATAGATGCTTGCCCTGGGGACAGATATCCATGGCAACTGTCTGGTGACGGTGTCGTTTTCACACCCTGCGCCCTGACAGGTAGTCGATGCGAGAGGCGGACCGAGTTTGAAGACTGCGGTCAGGCCAAAGAAGATGAAGCCGCTGTCCCGCAGAGTGAGGCCAGACCAGATCAGCAGAGTTCAGAAAGAGCTGAAAAGACTCTGTAAGTTCGCCTCCCCCCTGGTCCCCTTTGTATCAGGACTAGACTTGTGTGACTTGTGTCCTGCCACTCTCTCTCGCTCTGCTGGTCGCCATGGTGCAAGGGTTTGAACTGCCCACTGTGTTGCTCTTACAGACTCGGATGCCCACAGCACCACGTCCAGCGCTTCGCCCGCTCACTCCCCCAGCTACAGCAACCAATCAGACGAGGGCTCAGATGCAGAGCTCCCCCCTGGCTCCGCCCACTCTCCCGTCTTCTCATTTCTTGACCTCACTTACTGGAAGAGGTACGGCAAATCATTTCTCGCTGCCTTGCCTGTGATCCGGCAAAATGTTGTGTCTCATCGTCGGACAGAGTGGGCACCGCTTGATTTGTAACTTTTGGGATACAGCACTCCCAGTGGAGATGAGGCGTCCTGTTTGGGGGGGTCCAGTAGGGACCGGGTGCCTGTCGGGACGCTGTCTCTCACTAATCGGGTCCCTGGTGCACTAGCTGTCCATGAAACTGTGTCATTTCTCCGCTTTCTTATCGATAGAATCTCATTGACCAGACAGTTTCTGTCTTTTTATGGACTAGCGGGAGAACGTTTCTCAGATGTGACATGAAGCTCTCTATGTGTTTTGACATTCGTTCGTTCAGTCATTCATTTCCGTAATTGACTTCCATCTGTTTGTTATTGAATGTCCTTCCTGCACACATGTCTGCTCTCTATATTCGTGTGTGGCGGGAGGAGTGGTCTATATATAATCTTTGCCTTTCTCGGCTTCCTTGTAATGTTCACCAGATGCTTTGGCCCAACCACTCATTTGTCGTCTTGGCAGAGAGTTCTTTTATTTAGTTTTTTTTAATACACGGTGGCTTATTTTCAGTGCATTAATGGCCAACAGACTCCCGATGTATTCTTTACATTTTCCTCAAGTGATGCTGCCATGTCAGAAGTGGGTTTGTTCAGTTGTAATTGGCAGTTTCGAAAGGTTCTTCCATCGTTTGGCCGTCGCCAGCAGTGACACCATCTTCCCTTTCAATTTCAATCAGGCAAAGGGTTTGCTGTGGGATCATCTACAAAGGCCGCTTCGGGGAGGTCCTGATCGACCCTCATCTTTTCAAGCCCTGCTGTCGTAAGAAACGGCGGCAGGAGGAGGAGGAGGAGGAGGAAGGCCAGGAGAGCCAAGGTGACCGGAAAAGCCCACAGCCACAGGGCACGCTGTCACTCCCTCAGGCCAAAGAGGAGGAACATGAGGAAGAGGAAGAGGAGGAGGAGTGGTGACTCGCTGGACGTCCCTTCACGTTTCCAAGCACTTAATAAGAAGTTGCCTCAGACTGCTTTCATTTCAGGAGCAGTTGGACCGTGTTCTTTTTGGTTTTTGGTTTTTGTTTTGTATTGGTCATGTGTTTTTGTTTTTTGTTTTGTTTCTGATAACCTGAGCCACAAGGACTCGCTGTGTTCACCAAATTGGTTTCCTTTTCCGTTTTTTGGTTTCTGTGTGTTTTCTTCCGTTTTGGGTTCTCGACATAAAATGCTGGATCTCTGATGGAGCAGTCTGTTTCTCCGCCTCGTTTGGATTCGCAGAGACTCTAGATGGCAACTGAAACGCACACAATTCACTTCCAGAGCGGGGTCATAACCAGGAGATCAGCCTCCTACATTCCTTCCTTCAAACTTGCTCTAAACCGCTTTTCCCCATCGTGAGACACTGTGTGGGTTTCGGCTCCTGTTGCAGATAAACCCCTAATTTATGCCAGCCTTAAACTTGTACTTCTAGGTTACATATATATATATATTTTTTTTTTTTACAGTTTTGGACACAGCTGATTAGTTCACTTTTAGTCGTGTTCCAATGTAAGACTGACTCCTTTTACGAATAAAGAGTGTTATATATTCCGCATGAAAGCTAGGCCACAGTTTTTCCCACACGTGTGTGTTGTTGAGTTGCATGACTTGAGCTTTTTGCATGACCTGGAAAGAGAGGAGCATTTTAGCCTTCGGACCTTAATGCCTCACAGCTTTGACATTTGTTATGAAAAGTAAATTCCTCCTGTTTTTTAAAAAGCCGCCTTGATCTGTTTTCTCTTGACATTGCATTTAATTATCAGTCTCGGGTTTAAGGATATTTTTTTTTCTGTCATAGTTTCTGTCGGGTACTGAAATCTTTCTTATGTACTTTATCTATTGCACTGGTGCAAAGACGCTGCATTCTATCTTCACTGTTATTGAAATGATTTAGTTGCTAAATATATGCTACACCATATACCTCTAATGTGTGTTTCTCACTTGGCTAACAGTCTGCCCCAGGTTGGATTATACATTCACAATATTTTCGGTTTGCAAAAAGGGCATGGAAACGGTTTTGTATAACATATTTATTATTATAAGAAAGCTTTTTGCAATGGCTTATGGAAAATGTATGTTTGATAAGCTCTTATATTTTGAGTTTACTGCATCCCAAAAAGTTCTCCCTATAGGCATATTTATTCTAGAGGAGCTATTCGGGTGTAATTTCTCACCAGCGTGTGGTGCTACAGATGGCTTTGTAAAATATTTTTGAGTAATGTAAGTCATTTTGGTATTGAATGTAATTAAGTTGTTCCAATGAAGGCCAATTCTCTCAAAGTTGTGAAGCATGGCGGTAATATGCTGGTGAAAGTCCACTGTAGTGTCTTGTCTCATGGGTAGAAGTTCTTCACAACGATGAAGAGAATTTGTGCCATGTTTCCAGATCGTTGGTTGTTTTGATAAGTGGAGCTTCAGTGACAACCTGCCGCCCATTGGTTAATTTAAAGTTTCACTATACTTAGAATATAAACATTTACTTTTCTTATAAAAGCCTCAGTAATTTATCTGTAGACCAATGCAATTTTTGTTCATTTGTGTACTGGAGCCCTGTGCATGGACACTAAAATGGTACCTTTCAGTTGGAGCCCCCCCCACCCCCCCAATCTCTGGTTTTATGTAAATATATCAGGGGAAAACGCTGTAATGGATGGTCCTTTTATTTATTTGTATTTATTTGTATGTTATTTGTATTTGGAAAAAGTTGGGGGGGGGCCCCCGCCCCGCGGGGGGGGGGGGGGGGGGGGGAGGGGGACGGGATGTGTGTGGTGTTTGGGGTGGGTGTGGGGTGGTGAGGGATTATTGTTATAATTT
>JAOYSI010003011.1:0-15516 GCA_025775065.1 Hiodon alosoides
ACAAGTTCAGGACCCCTCGATCTTTTGAAAGTAGTCAGTTCTTAGTAGTAGTTGATTAACCATGCCATACCGAATACGCCCTTCAGTCATCCAATGGAGAACTCGAAAGTTTACACACCCCCTCTAAGAAGCCAATCAGCTGTGTATATTATGATCATCAATTTTAAGAGAGTAATTAGACTAAAAAATCCAAATTTGACAAAGTGAAGTGAAGCAATGAATGTGTCGATTTGTCACCAACCCAGATGCGCATTTGGTTATAATTGGTTAATATAGGTCACATTGGACATTGGACCAATCGGTAAGCAACCATTCTCACCAGGTAGAAATTCTGTTTGGGAAATAATGTTTTATTATGTTTTTTTCTTACCACAACCAACACGTAATATACCATAAAATAGATTAAACTTAGTCATATTCTGGTGTCAATGTCCTTTTATTTTGCATTGTCAAGGTTAAACGTTATCTAATCCGACACACTCAAAATGGCGGAAAAGCTTTCCCAATTTCATTTTATTTTTGCTCCAGTCTATTCTGACCCCATCACTGTAGTGTCGTCGAGCTTTTGACAAATTCTGAAAGGAAGGCTCAAGAGTCTGTTCTGCACAGAATTAAGGGTAACTATTGTAACACTTATATTTACATTTTGAAAGCAGCGTTGAATAACTTAAGTAGTAGGGCTAGGCAAATAATTCGTTTGTAATACTCATATCGAATAGATATCGCGTATTGCCTCACAGAAAGCTAGACACCAGTAAGTAAGCTAAGACACGTTACTTAACTGTATTTTCTAGGCTTTACAGTTCTAATGCATTGGTGGTGTAGATAACTGCTCTCGTATCGTCGGTTTTGATTCGTATAGGGGGAAATAGTACTGTTAGGCTAGTTGTTTTGTTCTGTGATCTTCTTTCCAAATAGACTATCGAATAACTTACAGGTCATGGTAGCTGAGAGTTAGATAACTTAGGGCAGAGTTTTCAGGTACTTTGAGAGTAATGTATTTTTACTAGCTTCTGTATTAATTGTAGTCTGCAGAAACGTATAATTATTCAGACAACGTTAAAAGGTAAAGGGGTGGGATATATAGTTAGCTACAGCAATTGATACTATCAAATACGTGTTATGTCTTGAATAATGTTTCAGATTTTGAAAAATGTAATATTGTCGTTTTCCACAGAACATCGAAATGGCTTTAAGAAGCGCCGCGTTTCGCCTATTTATCACCCCACATAAATGTGCTTTGATTACTGCATCTAGACAACTGGGAACTGCCGCGACTGTCAGTTGGGGTACGTTACGCTATTACGTAACATCTGAAAACATTTCAAGTACTGTTCGTTGTAACGTTGATTTTTTTTTTCTCTCTTTTCAACGAAGGATACATTTACAGTTGTTGCAATATAACATTCTGAAACGTAAATCCTTTTTTTTTTGCTTTACTGCCAACTGTCGTTATCCTCTCATCTGGAATCCATGGAAAAACCATGACACAGGTGTAATCCACTATACCAGTGTGTTAAACGCACTTTCACTCAAGTTATCATACAAACGACGCTTGCTCTTACCTACACTACCCATTTTTTTTGTTACTATGTCATTCCACTCATGTTTTTTTTTTTCTCTGATTACATTTTTTTTATTACTCTATATTAAAGATAATTCTTTCTCCAGATGTTGAGAAAGGGAAGCCCAAGGAATTGGCCAAAGCACGTATGTATTTGACATGTTCACTGATCTTTCAGTCAGAATATTCTCAGTTTAACAATGTTGTAATTTTTGTGTACAACTGGCACTTGTTTGCTCTCTGAACCTCAGCCACGGTGCAGTTTAACTGGCGTGATGCTCTGGACCTGGAAGGGCAGCTGACCGAGGACGAGATCATGATCCGCGATTCCATTCGAACCTATTGCCAGGATAGACTGATGCCTCGCATCCTGATGGCCAACAGGCACGAAGGTCTGCTATACTTCGGGTTGGCGCGTCCAGCGGTCTCAACTGTTGTGTTCCTATCAGTGCATTCAATTTAACAACTGTGTGAGATTTGCCAGCTTGTTCTTTCTTCTGAATTAAAGCATCATTTACTGTTATCGTGTCTTTGTTAAGATGGCTAGAAATTCTTGTACATTCAGGGTAAAAATGTAGCATTAGTTTAAGTTGTGAAAACTCATAGTAAATTAATTCTCCTTCTCCAGCCAATACAGTGTTTTTTTTTCTTGGCAGGAGTGAACATATCTGTTATTTATATGTTCTTATAACTTGAATTGCTTCATGTTTAGTCTTATTTTTTTCTCCCTCGTCCCCCTTAGTGTTCCACCGTGAGATTGTGTCTGAGATGGGAGAACTTGGAGTTTTGGGCCCAACTATTAAAGGTAAATTAAACAAACAGCCAGCTGCAGTCCCTGCTCCCTTGTATCAAGTTTATGGAGTACATGAAGGTATTGAGTAAATGTGTAATTTCCCTTTTAACCCCCCTGCAGCGTTAATGTGTAGTTGTTCATAATAAACTTACAGCGGTAACGTCTGAAACAAGGACAGTTTTTCGCTTTTCAGTCTTGTCGGAGTTGGCAATGTTGAATTACACAACCTGTCTTAGTTACTGTCTCACTCTGCATATTTCTCCTTTTCCCTGTTTGCACTTGCTCCATTTCTGTACTAACCCATTTCTCTTTAACTCTCGCTTTCTCTCTAATGCTCTTAAATCAGGGTACGGCTGTGCTGGCACGAGCTACGTGGCCTATGGACTGATTGCAAGGGAGGTGGAGAGGGTCGACAGCGGGTACCGCTCCGTCATGAGCGTGCAGTCCTCCTTGGTCATGCATCCCATCAATGCTTACGGCACCGAGGAGCAGAAGGAGAAGTACCTCCCAAAGTTGGGTAAGGAGGAGCCGTGCTGACCGACTACATTAACACCCAATTGATGCAGAGAGAAAATAATGAAATTTAAACAATGTGCACAATATGATAAAGATGTGTTTTCAGCACCTGCCCACAAAATTTCCATACAGAACTGTTCCGTGCTACTAGTGGGGAAAACCAAGCATGTTCTTTAGAACAGATGGGTGCGTTTTAGAGAATGGAACGGTACAGCGCTACAGTGTGGTTGGGTGGAGGGGAAGGGCATCGTACTCCAAGTGAGTGCTTTGTCTCGGGGGAATCTGAGAAAGGTAGAAATGCATGCTTCAAGCTGCTCCAAACAAGCATAGGTGGCTTTAGTGGTAGTGGGGCTTGGCTGACGGCTCCATTTTAAATAAAGCAACACAGATGTGGGCCATCAATCAGTTTGTTTACACAGTGTCATGTGATGTGTGGTGTAGCACGGGGGGAGCTTCTGGGTTGTTTTGGACTGACGGAACCGAACCACGGCAGCGATCCAGGTAGCATGGAGACCCGGGCTAAATACAACCCTTCCAGCCGCAGTTTCACCCTTACTGGCTCCAAGACCTGGTGAGTCAAGCCAATCTGAATCCTGTGAGCTAATGTTGTTGTTGTAGTGGCTGTCTGGTTAAGAACGTTTTTAGGCTATAATTAAAGGTAAAAAACATTTTAAATTAAACCCTGAATGCTAATATTTAATATGTAATTGCATAAATATGTATAAATAGCTTATAGTTCATATTAGGGTTAAAATGAACAAAAACCAGGAGGTCAGAGTTTGGAATTAAATGTGTGTCGTTTGGCGTAATATTGGAAATAAAAAAATCTGACCCCAATGCCAGGATCACTAACTCCCCGGAGGCAGACATCTGTGTGGTGTGGGCCAAGTGTGACGATGGGAAGGTACGGGGCTTCATCCTGGAGCGTGGCATGAAAGGCCTCTCCACGCCAAAAATCGAGGGGAAATTCTCACTACGGGCCTCTGCTACGGGTATGATCGTGATGGATGAGGTGGAGGTGCCCGAGGAGAACCTGCTGCCTAAAGTCACGGGGCTGGCTGTGAGTTTTCACCTATGGTTTCTGTTGAAATTTAGAGCACAGTGGGTTGGTTTATTTAGTTTTTGACCTTTAATCAAAGCTTCTCTTCCTTTACTCACTATTTCCCATGCTCCCTCTGGCCAGGGTCCCTTTGGCTGCCTAAACAATGCCCGTTATGGCATCGCTTGGGGGACTCTGGGGGCTGCTGAATTCTGCTTCCATGCGGCACGCCAGTACACAATGGACAGGTACTGATTCAGCATGCATTTTCTAATGGAGACGATGGGGCCGGGAAAGGGAACAGTCCATCTTGTTGTTAAGGGAATTCTTGCGGTTTTAAATTGCATCAAATAGAAAACCTTATAGCCAGTGAAAACCCTTGGGTCTCAGCTTAGCTCTTCTTTGCTCTTTGTCCTTCAGGATCCAGTTCGGAGTCCCCCTTGCAAGGAACCAGCTCATGCAGAAGAAGATGGCAGACATGCTGACAGAGATCACCATTGGGCTACAATCCTGCCTTCAACTGGGCAGGCTCATTGATGAGAAAAAGTGAGCCCTATAGGGGTTGGGTGGAAATATTTTGTAATAGAAAAGATCTGATAAATGAAGGTTAGAGTGCAGGAGATTAACACCTTCTCTGTAGATCCAGGCACAGTTGACCTATAACCAACAGCGCACATGGGTCAGTATTCATATTTCAAAGGTTCAAATGTGCGCATAGGGCTGGAGGGTAACTGATCTCTGCCTCTTTTCCCCAGAGCGGCTCCAGAAATGATTTCCATGCTGAAGAGAAACAGCTGTGGTAAAGCGTTGGACATAGTCAGGCAAGCAAGAGACATGCTCGGTGGCAATGGCATTTCAGACGAGTACCACGTCATCCGTCATGTGATGAACCTCGAGGCAGTCAATACGTACGAGGGTGAGCAACATAATTGTGTTATACAATTAGTAACCACCAGAGGTCAGTCTTTTTTTATCAAATGTTACTTGACGCAAAGATGGATGGAACTGTTGTTGCTAGTCTTTCAGGCCACAATATTTTTGATTCCAGTTTTAAGTGGAATTTAAACATTCAGAACTCCACAAAGTTTAGCAATTTGTAAGAGACAACTTCCACTGGGAATTTTAAGTTATGCTACTTTAGCACTGCCCTCTTCATGTTTTATTTTCTGTACTAGTTACCTAAATGGGTAAATGTCTCTAAATGGGTAATTAACAACAGTTTTTTTTTTTTGCTTGGTTTTACAGGTACACATGACATCCATGCCTTGATTTTGGGTAGAGCCATCACTGGACTGCAGTCCTTCACTGTTGGGAAATAGATTATTGGTGCTCCTCCGAGTAAAGAAACCTGAGCTTACACCCACCTTAATCTGATGTGATTAGTAGAGTTTAAATTGTAACTTCGTGGGTTTCTCCTCTTAATTGAATGGCTTTTAAGAGATTTTGAACTTAATGGGCAGTTGGCAAGATTTGGTTATTAGGATCTTGCGCAGTACAAAGTCTCTAGAATAACACAATTTAAGAAAATACAGCCTTTGTTAATTTGCCAGAACTTGCCCGTATGTGATTATTAATTATCAGTACCGTTTATACTACATACATGAAATTATAAATTATTTCTGACAAACTTTACAAATTTGATAACCTAGAACTATAAGCACTTTTAAAGCTTTTGAAAAGCTTTCAAGCTGTAAAGCCTTTTGTACAGTCTTCCACGGTTTTGCAGACATGGACTCACAGGTCAACTTCTAATTCAAGCTTTTTGCATGAATAAAGCCTATTGCAACTTCACACATTTTGTAGTCTTTTTACTGAACATAATACAATTTGATCTGATTTTTAAACTTCATTCTGTTGGTAAAATAATGCAGAAGAAAATCATTGTCATAATTTGGGGGCTTGTTTTGCTTTGTGTTTTTCATTTAATGGTTGTGTTCTGTTTGGTTTCTATTGTTAGGGTTAGAGATTGACAGGTTGTGTATCCTTGAGAATATTAATCAAGTAATACGTTTTGAGGCAGGAGGAAAGAAGGTAATCCTTTAAAAAAAGTTATTCTGGGTTGTTGAGTATTGTATTAACAATTTTTGTTGGGATTGTAAACATGCATAAACAGCTTGACAGAAAATAAAATTAATTAATAATAAGCTTATGCGCTTAAACATTTTTTCAAAAACTTAATTTAAATGAATTTAACACCAGCTGCTCTAAGACTGAGAAGTAACATGCTCAGTGAGGCTCAATAGCTATAGCGCTGGGTGCAGAGTGTTCACTGCTGTGATGCCTGCTGTAAACCTTTGTTAATGACGACCAGCGTCTGGCTGGCAGCCTGTAGGTCAGTGTTGAGCTGGCTGCTCTTGTCCAGTATCTCTGACAGTTCCAGCAGCCTGTCCTCCATCATATGTCCGTTCTTTTCGTAGCTGCTGAACATCTGCTCCTTTACCTGCTGGCATACTTCACTCACCTACAGTGCCACACATAAGTCAAGGTGCATATGTATTTAAAGTCTTAGGAAGATTATAAAATCATAAGCTATTGCATCAAAATCCTGAATGTGTAACCACAGACTAATGGAGGTGCTCTATTCCTCCTAAAGCAGGCTACATTATTTCCCTTAAACTCCTGCTGTGTAAAAAATGCTCTCACATAAAGGGATTGTGAAAATTCACTTGCACATAGGAATCTGATTGCAACTGTAGTTCTAGGTTTATTGCGCTACATTAGGAGTATAAAACTGTAGACCTCCAAAAGTCAAATTGGTACCGACATCATGTATAGTGAGCAATTGGCTGTGGTGTAATAAATTAAAATCGGCATCTATCTGAAATATAGAAAATGACTTCCCTGTATGGTAGTCCAGTAGGCTTTTTACTAACGCTTTAAATATTGCCTCATGCACAATTCAGGTGTATATATATATAACCTTGCCAGAATTTAACATACGCGCACATTTATTTCAGTAGTGTTAATATAGTCCCTAAAACCACAGAAAGTCATAGTATTACCTTATTTACCAACTTATCCTGGAAGTTGTTCATGATTTCCTGATCCTTTGCACGGCTCTCATTGATCTTTTCTATCAGGTCCTGAGCTTTTTTCCCTATATCATCTATCCTCACACTGAGAGCAGAGAAAAAAACTGAGTTCTCGCCTGAAAACTCATTGTCTGCTTCTTTGCTGGAGATTGTGATGCCAGAGTCGTCACTTCATATGGAGAAAAAACACAGACAACCCAAATGGCAAAATACTCTTAGAAAGCCATTTAACAGCAAGAGGAACCTATCTTAATTTACACAGCTATCTGTGATTACATTCAACCGTGTGTACATTATTTGTGAAAACATTATTTTCTGAAACTGAAAGAAACTAAATTAAAAGCTTTACAAAGAAATAAAAAATGTCCTTTTTCCAAAACATGTGATGCATTAAAAGAGGATTTGGACTCATTTCTCCACAACATAAACCATGCACCAATCTGCTTTCCTCTGCTGACTTTATTTTAATTTTTTGATGCTAACCTTATTTGGTGCTTGTGACTATCATCCACACTCACAAATGAGAATCTCTCCCCTGTAGTATCATGGTCATTGTCTAGTCCTTCATCAGAGTCCTGTTTTTATACAACATGGGGTCCAATTAATCTCAGATTTCACAATTCTGTTTTGACAGTTAATATATTATGACTATAAAGTACGCCATAGAATATATTATGCTAAGAAAGGGCACAATATCACATACTTAAAAGAGTACTTTTAGAACAAACTGCATATTACATATCTACTATAATCTACATCACTACAGGGTTCTTTTCATATTTTTTTTAAGATATTCAGGCACTTAGACAATGTTCAAACCACCTTATGAAATGCCTTACTTATCTGCTTTTGTTAAAAATAAAACAGCTCTCTTTAAAGCATTTTGTCAAAATAATTTGGTAATTTAATTTCTCATAAGCAGATTTTTTGCGCAAATGTGACATTTAAAATCGTAGTATCTTCCCTTTATTATACCTGGACTGGGGAATGATCGCTGGCTTTGGGTGTTGACTGGGAAGAGGAGGCCATCTTCCCAAAGAAAAACTGATCCATGACCCGTGGCCAGTAGCTGACTACTACACACAGAGAATCAAAAAAACTGAACTGCAATAGTTTTAAAAGTATTTTGGTCTTTATAAATTAAATGTCATTAGTAATCAGACTATATTCATTTAAAACACTAAAATGTTTATATAGAACGGTGTTTTCGTTTTTTTCACGAAATTGAAATGTACCGCTCGAATTTAGGTGTCATAACGTTACATATTTAAAATATTCATTGGCGAGTTAGATAATAGACACAGGCAAACTAATTTAGTACATTACAATAAAATACAGAGGTTTAGTTTCAGTATAACGGCTTATACCATTTCCCAAGGAGTCGACACTATTGTCGTATAAAGTAAACATTATCATCCTAACCGTAAGATAATATTCATACATATTTATTGAGTAATTTGAATTGTAAAAATAGTACCTAGTACTTTCAAATTGTCTTCGGAATGTAGAGCAACGGTTTCATTACAGGTGGATAACACCACGCGCCAAACGGCAGATTAAAGACTGCACGTGACACTTTTAGATTGTAAAAAAGAAAAAAATAAGTGACGGCTGTGCCTTTCGAAATGTAGAATTGTTGTAGATTATAAATAGCAATTTGCATAACATAGTATGTATATCTTCCAAAACCCTGCATATGCTGTCCTGAGGGTAAAAATAAGAAATCAATAAACGTGTATCTCTTTCTGCACTTCTCCAAATGGCAGAGGTCAGTCTGCAGAGTAGTGACAGAGACTTTAATCATTTCCAGTTTACATATGACCCTAGGAAATTGTTTCCACTGAAATCATCAAGTATAATAATTTAGATGGTGGCTGTATGTTAACCAACTTCTAACTATTAAAAAATGTTCATTTTTATTAACAAAGAGGGAAATAAAACAGCCAGGACCTGGGGAGACCAGATCAGGGATGGACAATGTTACATGTCAAGTGTAATGTAGGTTGAAGTTGAATTCTCAAGGTAAATTTCTAAATAAATAGGTTGGTTTTAGCCGTAAGTTTTACCTATTGGATTTTTGGTACCAACGTTCTCTAAATAGGAATTAAGATCTAGACTAAACTCTTCAAATCGTTTTTTCTCAAAGCTAAATATTTTCAAGAAACATATGTGGTTATATCCTTTTATTTGTGGGGGAAAAAAATAAAAAAAATAATATTATAATAAATATTATTATTATATTATTAAATATATAATATTAATAAAATCAAACATCAAAATGTCGCTCATGGGACCATGAACAAAGTTTTTGCAGTTCAGTAACCCTGAAGAGAATCTGATGCATAGATAAACTAATGCTCCTTAAAAGAGAGTGTTGCAGTATTTTGTACAAGTTTATGGAAATTAATCAAATGCTGCAAAATTAAATCCAGCATCTTCATATCAATATTCTGTTAAAGGTGTAAAATATTACATGGCAAGTCAGCTAAATTACAATTAAAAAGGCTCAGAGCAAACTGCGGTGTACCAGATAGCCTGACTTGTGCCTCTGATGTTCTCAGCTAACAATGGCTGAAATAGAAGGATTAGCAAATATGCAAAATCAAGATTACATCTACAGTATCAAGACTTATGAATTATTATTTGTTAGATAATAATAATAATAAAAACACTAATAATTTTTCTTCAAATCCTTCTACAAAAAGGATTTCATTCCATGGCCCTCTCCACGGGCAGATGTTATGTGATGCTTTAAAAGGACAGGATAAGACTCAAGTGTATTGACAGACGAACTTGACACTCAGGACATTACAAATAGAATCAGCTGACAACATCAAGGAGAGAGACAGCTAAACAAAGTCAAACCTGGGGCTGAATTTCATGTAAATGAAAAACCTAAAATAGACAACAGAGAGTGAGAGGGGATGGATGTTGGGAGGCTACAAAACCTACGTAGGTATGTAAACCAGAAACCTAAATTCTTAATCCTGAAAACACAATTAACATTAGCAAAGTAATTAACAGAGATGAGTGCTAATTGAAGGTCAGAGTGAAGTATATAAAAAAACACCTTCATTTAACCTTGAGAATGGTGCTGGGAGCAAAGCGAAATGGACCCTGAGGTGTTCCCTAATGTGCATCTTATATGTATAATTTGCTTGTTTAACCAACTTCATTCCTAAACTAATTTATACCTCCATCTAAGCTTTTAGACAACACGCTATCCGCGAGATTGTTGATAACCGTAGTTGCATCATTTGGATGTAGTATCAACTATCAGAGGGTTGTATTGGCCATAAATTTAAATGGTTGCAGACAGATGCAATTTAAAAGGTTAACCTTGAGACTAGGATCCTTGTGTTCCCTTGTTCCTAACTTTTGAACAGATCTATCCTTGATTTTCAGTCTCCATGCATCATTTATATCTCAATTTTTAACTGTTAACCTACGCATCCGAAGATTAAGTTATGGATCCATACAAAGCAATTGACTAATTGGCCATGAGGATTTTGCTCGATGTCCCTGAAGGTCCGACACTGTTCAGTGTGATATTGTATTCCAATAAATCCTGCACAAACACTTGAAGCTCTGCACTTGTCTGGGTCATTGCCAATGGCAGTAAATCCAGGCACCGCCCCAACTGTAATTCAAACCGCCGTCCTTTTTGTTCTTTATGGGAGAATAACATTGGGGGACCACAGGTTTACTCCTTAACAGCATAATTCTAGTATCCGTACAGTATATTGCTACACTGTAATAGTGTGGATAACCAGTAAACAATCTGTTAATAGAGAGAGAGAGAGAGAGAGAGAGAGAGAGAGAGAGAGAGAGAGAGAGAGAGAGAGAGAGAGAGAGAGAGAGAGATACGGATGTACACAGCCAATAGTGTGACATGGTGTCCATATGTGAACACAGATTTTCAAAAATCTGCAGAATGAAACATTATCTCACTCCAAAAAACCTGTAATTCAAACTGTTGTGGTGAAAATGACTGAACATAGATTTTTTGATATGGGTCTCCCTTGAGTTAATCTCCGGGTCTTTGTTATTTTAGCTTTAAATCCATCCCAGAACAAATAAGGGAGGTGGGGGGATAATATAATAATATTTTTCGGGTGAGCGTAAAATCAGAGACCTCTCCAGCCTCTTTGCATGCCTGGCCTGGGTCTGCTTTGATAATGGAACATTATGAAACCCACAAATCCGTTATGCAAGACCGTCGCTATTTGTTTTTTTTCCTGCCATTTAATTTCCCTTTTTTTAAAAATGAAAACGTTTATTATAGCCGATGAGTAATCTAAAATTTGATTTATCTTTTGGATTTAAGTAACAATATTTATAAGCACTGCTGTATGTTAATTGCACGTAGCAATAATAATAATGATAATGTCACAACCGTTTTCAGGAGCTGATATTAATTATGATTTCTTTTTTGCCAAATGTATCATAACAGGGGGGAAATAACTGACACGGAATACTCAGTTTGCCGGCAATCATCTGTTTAGTTTTGTTGAGTATAATTAGGCTCGATCCTTTTTTTTTTTTTTTTTTTTGAATGAATGAACAGGAAAAAGTAGAAATAAAAATATACAAATATTTTTTAACTTGAACAAGTTTAACTCAAAAGTTCAAATTACATTCATGGACAGCGTGGCAGTGTCTATATTACTTACATTGTAGTAATAATTAGAGAGAATAAGGTGGCTAACTGCTGTACACTGGCCAGGCGCAATTTAATACAGGCTTACTTGTACCTAGAAAGGAAGCTTTTAATACTGCTCTAGTTTGTTGGATGACCTACAAACTCCCCTTGTACGTCTGCCCTTTCTCAAATGTCGTTGCGCATTGCAAAAACAAAACAATAATTATTTCTGTCGCTTAATCTACGTAGAACTTCATCCACATTGCCGTTAAAAGGCGTGAACACAGTTTACAACAGCCGGACAGGCAGTTGGCAATTGATCGTTCTGTAACGCCACGTCTGGGAGAGACGAGGTGTGTGAAGGGGAGGTGGTTTACTACGAATTTATTGCACGGGTAACCAATTGTGAAGCTAGGCTGGACGATGGCAGGATTAGGCGTTCTATGAGATAAACTTGGAGTACTTTACAGACTGAAGAACGAACGCTGCTGATTTTTTTCAGGACCAAGGAGAGAGACATGAACTCGGCAACGCGACAGGACCCTAATGGATTTTTGTATTAACCGAGCTTCTGTAAGTCAATTAATAAGTTGTTTTATTAACAATGGTTTGACATATTCTTGACCATCTTAGTAAATAAAACATAGATATAAAAACTCATCGTTTAACAGATGAACAAAGATAACTTGGTTGGCATTAAGAGATATGGTGTAGATATGAAATAGATATGTTGTTTAGATATGGTGTAGAATAGTAGATGGTGAAGAATATCCAATTGTGCTTACGTTTGAGTGATTAAGTTTAATGCGTAGCTTAGATATAACCAAAATCGCATTTATAGAGTCATTGAGGTTTATTGATTGTGAATCTTACCTAACGTGGTAACAATGGACTCCAGGTGTACGTGCCTAGCTAACCACCACAGAGTACAAAATGTCCAATGTCCCTATCAAAGTACTCCAGATTAATATACTGTTGTGTTTCTTCATAAGGACGCAAACAATACATTTGTGGGGGAGAATAAAAGGATGATGTCTTTGGAGCAACCGTGGGAGAAATATAAAAGCCCTTTAAATGTTTAAAAAAAAAAACGAAAGGAAAGACCTTAAAACCTGGATTCGACGGGAAATTTAAACACTAAGGGAACACCGGGAAAACAACCGTCCGACCACCAAAGAAAAATTAAAAAAACACTTTATGTGGCCGCAATGAATGGCGTTAATTTAACCAGTTTAAACATGACCGAGGAGGTAGGACATGCCTACCAGTATTCTTTTCCTAACGAAGACCCGCTATACAAGGATTACAAGCCGGCGACCCGGGACCTGATCCCGTTACCCAAAGCTGTGCTCTACCTTCTGATGGCCGCCCTGGTGGTAGTCGGTGTTGCCTATGCGATCATTGGTCATCTCATCAAGGACCTTGCCCACGATATGGCAGGTATTTGTAAAAGTACAAATAAAACATTCACAATACATTTGAAGATGCGTTTAAAGGTTGCTTATAGTGTTAATGAGCCATTCAATGTTCAATTATACCCAAATCTTAACGAGACAACACGTGCACAAGCACATAACACATAGTATTTTACAGATGGAAAACAAATTTTCCTATTTAAAAACGTGCTGTTTTTAGATGCTGGGATATGTATATATGACTTTCCAGGACAGCAAAGACAAAAGTATAACCCTAATGACACTTTCTTTGAGCAATTAAAAATTGGATATTGTACGATTTTTAAACAACAGGTGAGTCAGTTAATCCATGTTCTATAACTGCCTCACCAATACTAACAGAATTGTTTCGACTTGTGCCCCCCCTCCCTGGAGATTGTGTGCTTGGCCCCAATGAAGAGGATCCAGAGAAAGACGACAACGTGAGAAGCATCAGTCCCACCCACCTGCCCTCAGGGCTCCCCCACTGCCACGCCAATGCCTTTCACGTATGGGACCAGGATGACATCATTGTCCCTCTGCCACCAGAGGAGAGTCCCCAGACCAGCCCCCTGCTGCTGGCTGCCATGCCCTACATCCCCTCCATCCCCTCCTTCTTCCCCACGCACAGCGCCATCAACAGCCCCATCGACCTCACTCGAGAGCCGCACCATCACGAGCTCTAGGATCTCTCCGGGACCCCATCCAGCTGAGCGGGCACTGGCGCCGGTACCGGAGGTACAGGGAAATGTATGGGCCCAAAGGGAACCCAGACCTTCTTACGAAGAATCTTGGTTCAAAATTTCTTTTTTTCCTTATTTTACAAGTTCGGGAACACAACAATCTGAATTTACAGCCTGATGAATGATCAGTCCGGGGTTAACAAATGTTACAGTGTCTTTGTACTGGGTGTCACTCAACTCAATAAAAAGCATCGTTTGATGATCCTGGCTAATTCTCCCTTTTCAATGCTTTTATACCAAAGCTTTTTCCTGCGTTTGGTCTGCACCACACTAAAGAGAACCGAAAGACCTAGAAGAGGCATAAAATATTTAAATAATATTTAAAATAAGTGAAATTATAAGAATATAATGCAACATTTTAATTTAACTACATTTTCTTTGAATAAATGATGATGATGCATTAGGACATGGGAAGACTTTGAATATAAAATAGAAATGCATATATTGATTGACGAGCGCCCCGAGTGTCATCAATTCTCAACTGGCCCGTTTCAAGGATGGTGTAATGTCTCTGGTATTGACAAGCTTCCTAATATAAAAAAACCAGAGCCCCCAGACGCCAATCTCTCAATCAACCGGGAAAAGCAACGGCGAGCTCCAGCTTGGAACGCTTCCATTCGTTTTCCACGCGTTTCGCCAAGGCCAAAACTATGTTGTTACCGCAATCGTGTAAGGGACAAATGGCTTGAGAAACCACGAAACGTAACGGCAAGAGAACGGCAAAACACACTTTGTCGGTTTACAGAATTTCAGTAAAAACGTATTTTGCGATTTCTATTGGAACTATTTATAACTCCATTGTTTACTGAAAATGTTAACATAGCCAATCATTAAGCACTAATCCAACTTATTTTAGTTATCATATGCATACAGCATACGCACTTAATGTGGTGTCTGACATGCAAAATATATTCATGCCATTGTTTTAAAGTTTCAGTAAAAAAAAAACAATTTCTTTGTTTCCAAGATTGAAACATCCACCACAAAAAAGACTCAATGTACGTCAAAGCAGAATTATTATTATTATAGTTATTAGGATCTTGTTGTTGTTTTGAACGACTCGTTTTGTCCGAGTAAGTTCCGATTGAGTCTGGTCTTAGACAGTATTTTTAGATTTTAAGGGATTGGCTTAACTGAAAGACTTAAGCAGTCGATGTAATGCATTTACGACGGAACAAGGGCCAAAGCCTTTGTACAAAGGAGCCATCCATTTTCACCTAAATCCCCGCGACAGGTCTTTATCTGCACAGTAGTTCAGACATTCCTAAATTCCCTTCTGTCTGCACTGTGTGCACCCAGGACAGGATGTCAATCCATCTCAGGGCAGTAGGCCCACACAATCCACCTAACCTGTAAGTCTCTGGAACGTGGCAGTGGAAACCCACGCGAACCGGGGGACATGCAAACTCCACACAGTGACCTGACCAAGAGATCCCAGAACCCTAACCGCTGCACCACCGTTCTGCCCACCAACATATTACATACAAATATAATAAAATCACACTAAAATGATAAAATTATACCCAAATATAATATAAAAGATTTTGCATTCAAGCGGCACCACTGACCTAAATGTGCAAATGCAGAACAGGATCCGTTTCACTGTTGTAATCTACCGTCCCTTTACATGAAAAGCTACTAAAATTTCCAAAATACCAAGTACTATAACATTTCTAAGACCCTCCCTGTGGGGGGGGGGGGGGGGGGGGGGGGGGGGGGGGGGGGGGGGGGGGGGGGGGGGGGGGGGGGGGGGG
>JAOYSI010003012.1:0-10115 GCA_025775065.1 Hiodon alosoides
GCTGGGCTGGACTGGGCTGGACTGGGCTGGGCTGGGCTGGGCTGGGCTGGGCTGGGGTGAAGGGTGGGCTGGGCTGGGGTGAAGGGTGGGCTGGGCTGGGCTGTGCTGGGCTGGGCTGGACTGGGGTGGGCTGGACTGGGCTGGGGTAGGCTGTACTGGGCTGGGCTGGGCTGGGTTGAAGGGTGGCGGTGCACATTTTCAGCTTGTTAGATTCATTTTTCCTTGGCTCCCAGGGTGAGAGGCCTTTTCAGAACTTAGCAGGGACAGGAATGAGAGGGCGTGTCTTCTGGGTTCTGTTGGACTGACCGAGCCTACATATTACCAGTCTGACAATGTGGGTCTCCTGAAGCTCATCGTGTGCATCGGTCAGAAGATGGTGGGGTGACAGAGATCGATAGGAATTCTCCATAAACTTAACCGACAAAGGTGCTGTTGTAATCGGGTTGTGTGACGGAAGCTTAATTTAAGGGGGGTGAGCAGAACGCTCACTCCAGTATGTTTGTGTACATTACAGGCATTTATCTGAACATTGTATTGACCTTCCGAAATATGTTTTATTGTGCTGCGTTTCAGCAGTTCAGCTGGCCAGATTAACAGCCCCCCTCTACCTCTCATATAATATTTTTTGTCCCACATGTCTTTTCACTCAAAAGAATCAATGTATTTTCCTATCCTCGAAATATACTCATGTTTTCACTCCTTTACAAAATGACAATGTTCTTTTAAAAAAAAAAAAAAAAACCCATTGGTGCTGGTAAACCCATTTAGCCATGCTCTCGTTTAAGGTCAGTTCAGAACTTTTTATTTATGTCTATGTATGGTCTGGGACTGGGCGGGCTAAGCTCACAGAAACCTCACGTGTCTCAGTGTCCAGGGAAACCGGCTCTACTTCCTGTACACAGACAGCAGCCCTGCCACCAGGAAGTGGCTCACGGCTCAGTACTTCCTCGTCCCAGTAGAGCTCTGACCATTTTCCCACGTTTGAACCGGGCACTGGACAAAGTCAGTCTACACGGTGGTCTGTGCAGAGATGGGAAAAAATACATCAGTGTCAATGTGGAGACAAAATGATATATACTTCACTCCAAATATAAATGTATCAAAAGAAATGGTACCTATTCATTAATCCAAATTTTATTTTGGTTTTATAAATGCCAATATGAAACTGACACCACATTCTACTTCTAAGTTAAGATAATTTTCTTTACTCCTTTTTTTGTTCATTCTGATAAATCTTTTTTCCCTCTGTCCATTGTCTCAGCTAAATCAATGTTTGCTATCTGCTATTTGGGAAGCCCTTGTTGGAGAATCTCAGGTTAAAAAGTTAGACTTTATTTTCTGACTGAAAAACGCGAGTTTATGAACAGAGCTGAGGAAAGTGAATGGGTGCTTCACCTCATTGGTCTAGCCCTGTTTTTTATTCCGACCTCAAAGACCTGATCTAAAAATGAAACCTTTGGGGAGATTGGAGATGTATTTTGGGTACTTTGAAGATACTTCTCTCTGAAGTGTTTTGATAAAAAATTACTTCAGGATTTTTCCATGCAGGTCCAAATACAAACACTGCCCATCCCAGGCTGCAGATCATCTTGGGAAAGAAGGAGGTCTTACCCATTTTAAGTCTAGGTCATAAAGCAGAAGGGACTCCTCAGATGTAGTTTTTAATGATATCCTTTTTACACATCATTAATAATTGTCATATTTATTACTGCTTTTGGCCTGCTTCTTTATTTGCTTTCAAAGATGACTGATTGTTGAATATGTGTTTGAAGAAGCAGAGACAACCCTGACGCTATCTGTGCGCCCTCCACCTGCGGTCAGGCCACTGCAGTAAATCCAGATCCCAGCTAAAGCCCGGGCTTAGTCAGGATTAAAGGTGAAGGAGGATAAATCAGGGGAGGCGTAACGCACTTATAGAAAAACTCTATCTGTAAAACTGTCACTTACTCTCAAGCCTTGGATTTCCTCTCTTCATACGTTTTTAATATCAGAACGCAAAACTGCAGATTAATAGCTATTTTTTTTTCTCAATTTCTGATTTGATCTGGTCTGGCTGATTTGAAGGAAACGTCAGAGGAAAAATGTTAGTATCTTGAAAAACCGTGTGTAGAAATATTTTATTTTCATTGTTTACATTTTTTTTTTTTGCTAAGTTGCTAAGCGTTAAAATGGAGAGTTTTGGAAAGGCAATGTCCGGTTACCCCGTGAGTCCGTATTCTGCTCGTGGGCTTTGAAGAGATGCCGGAGACCTGAGATGTTGTCCTGCGGTTCAGCCTGTCAGGGATTTCTCCTGCTGGCTGGTCGCCATATTTCCCCTGAGCCAGTGTAGCAACACTGCTACCTTCACAAAAGCACTCACAGGAAGGGCCTCACAGGGACAAGTTTTAAGAAACTGACAGACATAAATTATGTAGGATAGGATTAGATCAGACGGGCATCTTTTATCTAAACATAAAATCCGATCGATTTAAATAGAGTAAAAACGCAGTGTTTTAGGGAAGCCTGGCTCTGCATTTAGTATGACTGCATTTGTTGAGGTTGCTTTTGTGTTCATTTAAGAATTTACGCTGGAAGGTGCTAAATCTTTTGAACGTCAACAAGCAAACTGTTTGCTTTCTTTCACCTCAGTAAGAAACTGAAATAGAGATGGTCAAGGTGATTAGTCATGGGAATGTTCTTTAAAAAAATGTGTTTTTTCCAAACCAAGCGGAGTATTCTGGTGTCTTCACTGCCTTACTTATTGCCATGATGGATTTATCAGCATCAGGTTTCCATAGAGACTGATAAACACATGTGCTTTCAGGCACGTGTCTCCAAAGGTATGCTACGCGATTGCTTTGAACTCCCAGAGTTTTCCCAAACACAGCTGACCTCGTTTTTTTAAAAGCCGGTGACTTCGGCGTTGAATTATGTGACACAATGCTTGTGTTGGAAGGATGTGAGCTTGTATTTACAACGTGAGATTCACGTCAGCACTCCAGTGTCATTGTTCCGGAATGTTAACGCGTTCCTCAGTCCGGTATATCCTAAAGCCCTTCAGTGCTCATATCCTGTTGATTATGAAAACTACTTCCCAGACAAACGACTATTAGTTTAAAACCTAACCAAGGAACTTGAGTTGTTGATAAAATAAATACTAGTCAGTATTCTATGTCTTATGATTGAGCCATATGTTTTCATAGTACAAATACTTATAAATCACAAGACCCCACCAGTTGGGTGTATGCCCAGATTAGTTTAGTTTACGTTTTCTGACCAGATACTTAAGGAAATAATAAGGGATTCGAGGATATGATTGGCCATTGTTGGGTTGTCTCAGTCTGGGTTTTTAAAGAGAACTTTTCTCCATGTATCTCCTCATTGATCCCCAGATGCTGTCCATGCCAGTCTGAAGGGAATTGAAAAAAACGAACACTGCCTTGCTTTCAAACTTCGGGAAACCAGCCATGGGGATTGTGGGACCCTGGAAACCAGCTTGTTGTGGGGCAAGGACCTCGTGGCCCGTGGGCGTCCATCTGCTGATATTACTGCTGGTGCGATCTGTCTGCTCCACTGACTGGACTCAGAGTCTCCCCAGACTGCAACTGTCATATACAGGTCTGTCCCACCTCCTCCATCCTCCACTGTGTGTGTGTGTGTGTGTGTGTCTGTGTGTCTGTGTGTCTGTGTGTCTGTGTGTGTGTGTGTGTGTGCGTGCGTGCGTGCGTGCGTGCGTGCGTGTGTGCGTGCGTGCGTGCGTGTGCGGGTGTGCGTGTGTGCGTGCGTGCGTGTTAGAGCCACAATATCCTCACAAGGATTCCGGTCACGTCGGTTTTTGAATATTTTGGACCTCAATTGTTTTGACTATGGGTTTATGGGTGGATATATTATATGGGGAATACATGGTTTGATCTGTGTAGGGTTAACAGTGGCGTCCCGTCCTGGGTGTTCCCCCCGGGTGTTCCCCGTCTCGTTCCCCCGGGCCTGCCGGGCTCAGCTCCGGCACCCCACCACCCTGTACTGGATAAGGGGCAACGGCTGGAAATAAGGTTTTATATCGTTTTTGCCTTAGGTCAATGAAGTAATGTCTGAAATCTGTAACTGTTTTTTTCCCATAATGTTCTCTCACCATGGAAACCCCCCGACACAGTGCTTAAAAAAGGGGCCCTTTCAACACCGAATCTTTGAATTTACAGATTGCATGAGAACGGTTGGTGTTCAGTTTTTACCTGTATTGTGTCCAGGGGCAGGCAGTCGACTCGCCAAATCAACAGACAACAGCTGTGTGTGACAATAAGCCAGTGGTTTCCTGTGGTCCTTGTTATCTCTAAATCCGGTGGGATTTGGGTTGGTCTGTGTGAATGCCTTTGGTCTGATGGGCGACATCGCAGCCATACCCCGCCAACCTTCGGGGCGTCCAAATTGCGTGTCTTGTGTTGCCTTTAGTAAAGAGCGTGCAGAAGTAAGAGTCCAGGAGCGGCCGGAAAACCAAAAAGGAACGGTGAAATCAGTGACGAAGGTGAACTGCGTCATCAGCGACCGCTGGTGTGTTCCATGGCACCCATGAACCACCCCACGTCCACGGTCCATCTGCTGCATGCCTCGCTATCACCATGTCCCAGTTGACCTCTGAGATTGACCCCAGGAACCTTCCTGATGGGAAAGGGGGAGACAGGAGAGAGAATGCCTTCCGTTATCTCCTGCTCTCATGACCACTTTCAGCAGGAGAAAGTTTATCGCTCGTAGAAAATAAAGTTCGGAAGGCTGGCCGGCACACTTTGACACGGGGTGCATTCATTATGGTTAAATGTTGATCAGTGACTTGTTTTTCTAGGAAGTGTGGAGATTTCGGAACTGGGAGGAAATGCCCTTTGGCAGTGAATGATAACTCGCAAAAAAAAAAAAAAGTTTTGAATGAAGCCAGGTCCCACCTCGTCAGGAGGTCCAGCCTCGTCAGAAGGTCCAGCCTCGTCAGAAGGTCCAGCCTCGTCAGGAGGTCCAACCTCGTCAGGAGGTCCAACCTCGTCCAACCTCGTCAGAAGGTCCAACCTCGTCAGAAGGTCCAACCTCGTCAGGAGGTCCAACCTCGTCAGGAGGTCCAGCTTTCTGACTTGAAGCGAGGGCCCATGGCTCCTGTAGGTTGCTTTGCGATGTTTTTTCTCTGGATTTCTCTATCTGAAAAGGCACGTCATAACAAATAAAAAACTGTGTGAAAGGTTTGGCCCCAGACCAGTTTGGATGACAGGTTGACAGATGGTGGGCTGGGGAGTAGAGGTGTCTGTAGAGACCTGCTGACGATGATGCACAGTTAGAGTCTCCTTGTCTTCTCGGATTTTCTGGGAAAGATAGCAGTCGGGCCCTGCGAACCGGTGAACTGAGGGGCTAATTGGCATGGCTGGTATAACTGTCTTATATGTTCAGTTAACTTTCTCTGTTGTTGCTTATTTAACCTCAAAAGCCGTTTTTCAGGTTGTTGCAAAAGGAATTTTGACGTGTTTCTTTACGAGAACCTATGACTGAAACGTGGATCAGGACCAAAGCAAACGGGTCATTAGTACGGAATGACTTCACGTCGGAGAACAAAGCTGATTTAAGCTTCTCACGCCTAATCATCATCTGGACAGCTGCACTTCCAAATGTTTCCAAGAGATACCAGGGTTCTGACATCAGTGTCTCTCAGATCTTGTGTTCCCCATAGGAGGGGAAAACATTCTAATTCTACTTATCCACTTAAATCTATTTATATTAATGTGAATGGCGTGAGATAAGGGTTTACCAAACCCTTGTTTCGCCATGTTTTACACTTGCGAGGCTCCGTAGAGCAGCGCTTGCGACGTGACCGTGGTTTAGAGGCGCGACGTGTGTGTGTGTGTGTGTGTGTGTGTGTGTGTGTGCGAGCACATGGGGGTTGCCTCCATACGCTGAGCTTCAGCAGGGAGTAATGAGACCATGAGAGCCTGGACGAAGACCAGACCCAGTAGCCCAACTGAAGAATGCCGCTAATTAAGAGACTGGTATCCTGGTTGGGTGGATAAACATTTTAGATCTCTCAGTCTGACACTTTTTTTTTCTGGCATGAAGGCCTTTCCTTTCCCTCTTGTGGAATCCAATCCAGAATTTACAGTTCTTGTTTCTCTTCTGAGTTACTCTGTCCTGCATTAAGTGAGTTGATGGAAAGAAAACCTCTTCACTTTGACAAATTCTGCGCTTAGAAAGTGACTTACACAGCTCACAATTTCTACATTCATCCACTTTTATATATATACAGCCGGACATTTGCTGAAGCATTTCAGGTTAAGTACCTTGCTCAAGGACACTTTAACAACCCTGTCACCTTAACCACATCACCACCAGCTGCCCCTAAGTAACTGACTGACATGTCTGAAGTGTCTGAAGAGAATCTTATTTAGGCCCCCACGCATCACAAGGGGAGTGATTTTCTACTGTGATGCAAGATGGAACACGAAGAAGAAGTAATGGTCCAATATTACGGAATGTTCCTCAAAAATCCAAACCTTGAAGATACTCAGAAAGTCCACTGAAGGAAAATCAGCTGCCAATCAGTTTAGAGTGCGGGGGGGGGGGGTTACAGAGCAGATTACAGAATAGTTGGCATGAACTGATTGTCTCTGTATTTTGAAAAACATTTTTGAGAAGTTTGTTCTTAGCTCCGTTTTGTTCATTGGCCAAAATGTTCGTTGGTACTGTTTATGCCATAAATAGTTTTGTGAGTTGTTGCATCCTAAATTGTTGAAATGGACTGTTATTTCCAGCCATTACTCGGGACTCCCTCCAGAGTAAATTGGGTGTGAGGCCCTTCACATAGTGTTGTAACTGTGGTTGAAAGTGCATTGAACTCTCCTCTAAGTTCCTCAAGCCAAGAGCAATTAACTTTCAGAGCAAAAGACATTTGACAACAAACAGAATGTGTTTTCTGACTCAGAACTGGAAGTCATTTTGAGCACATTTTTAGGTCAGAATCTTTTACGCATGTGTAAACTCAACAAACCTGATGAAGGCTAGCCAGCAGAAAAGTGTTATCAGCACGAAATCCTTCATGTGTCTTTATGTCTTTTACACCATTGATAATGCTTTCCTAAATTTTTATGGTTGAATAGGTTTAGAATAGCCTTCTGTTTTCTGCAGACAAAACTGGAACCAAACTAATTTTAGAGTGGCTTAATGCCGTTCTCTGGCACGTTTGGTTGATTATTATTACATTTTTTTGGTCAACTATTTCACATTAGAAATAATGTATTCTTCTTATCAAAATGTGGGCGTTTTTTATCTATTGTAATCAGTCACGTACAACACGCACGTAAACTGTTCAAGGGCGTGGCGAGAGGCTTGAGTACCAGAGGTTCTTCCCAATCTGATTGGCCCCCACACCCCGTCGTTCCCAAGGGAAGTGTCTGAACAGGAATACTACCATGCTAATCGTATTTCCCTTTAATTCAAGGAGCGTACTGGATGAAAAATGCCATTGTATTTTTGTTGATTGTAATTACAAAATTCTCTTTAGATCATTTGGAGCACGGAAATCCAAAGGTCTTTCCTTATAAAAAAAAAAAAAAGTTTGAATCCATTTATGACAATAGTAATAATAATAAAAACTATTTCTTGTACTAGAACTCTTTCGTTGATGAGTTATTGTGAAGTTCTTTTGTTTGCTTTTGGGTGCCTGTGATTCTTCTAGTCTGGAGTACAAATTTGTCTGAAGTGTAGAGTCCAGCAAAGTGGGGTGATGGAAAAGTGCCAACGCGTTTCTCTGGCAGCCAGGTTGGGGAGCGTTATAGGTAATGTGTCACAGAACAAACGGAAGTCAGATCTGGGACATCAGATCCAGTCTCAGCAGAAGGCTTAAAAAAGGACTTGTTAGAACCTTGGATTTTCAGACATCTGCCCTTGTAAAGTGTTCTCACGCGAAGGTGGAAATTTCTCTAATCAGGCCTGGGTTGTCCCGCAGACAGACGCGTGCCAGTGCTCAGTTTTGTGGTTAATGACTGCAGGATGAAAATCGTGGCTTCTGTTTCACACCATCATAGGAACGTAGGTGTCAATAAGTCTGCATTGCGTCTTACCCGCCATCCCTCACAGCCCAGGACCGCTCTGTTTCCATCGCCCACACTGGTTCCACTCTGGCCCACACAGTTCCACACTGGCCCACACATGGTTCCACACTGGCCCACACATGGTTCCATTCTGGCCCACACTGGTTCCATTCTGGCCCACACGTGGTTTCTCTCTGGCCCACAAGGTTGTTCCACACTGGCCCACACTGGTTCCACACTGGCCCACACTGGTTCCACTCTGGCCCACACGTGGTTTCTCTCTGGCCCACACGTGGTTCCACACTGGCCCACACTGGTTCCACACTGGCCCACACATGGTTCCACACTGGCCCACACTGGTTCCACTCTGGCCCACATGTGGTTTCTCTCTGGCCCACACTGGTTCCACACTGGCCCACACTGGTTCCACTCTGGCCCACACGTGGTTCCACACTGGCCCACACTGGTTCCACACTGGTTCCACTCTGGCCCACATGTGGTTTCTCTCTGGCCCACACTGGTTCCACACTGGCCCACACTGGTTCCACTCTGGCCCACACGTGGTTCCACACTGGCCCACACTGGTTCCACACTGGTTCCACTCTGGCCCACATGTGGTTCCACACTGGCCCACACGTGGTTCCACACTGGCCCACACTGGTTCCACACTGGTTCCACACTGGTTCCACACTGGCCCACACTGGATCAGAGCAGAGACACACTCTGAAGCAGCTACAACGGGCTTGTTTGTTTTGTTTTATCGACCAGCTTTCATGCTGGTGTTTGGAACGTTCTGTTCCACGATCCAATAGATGATTCAGATCTGGCAAGGCATCGAAGAACATGTGAATTGAATTTACCTTGTTATTTATTTCCAAAACCTGAGACCTGAAAAATAGCTTGGATTCAAGCAGATGCCTTCCCTGAGAGGCTCAACATCCCCTGCAGAACTATGTCATCAACATCCCCTGCAGAACTATGTCATCAACATGTCCTGCAGAACTATGTCATCAACATGTCCTGCAGAACTAAGTCATCAACATGTCTCTCAGAGAGCTCTTGCCAGCTGTGGCCAAATTGCCTCTAGGCCTAGGAGAACTCCCACCTTTAATGAACTGGTCAATTAGACTTACGTGGCTATTTCGGTGTTTAATCATTGATTCAAACTATACGATTGAGAAGCACATTTTTAGACTGGTAGAAAGAAAGAAACTAAACTGTAAATGACTTTTGTTTGATTTACAATACCTGTGTCTGCACATTGTATGCTTCTAAACAACAGCTTGTTGAAAACAAACGATTATGAAAACAGAACCCTGGTAGTTGTTTTTTAAAGAAAGAATTCAAAGGGAAAGAATTCAAAGGTAAAACGTTGGCTAATTTAAACACGTCCGTGCATTCGTTTGTATGAACACCAAGCTCCCTTCCTCGGGCAGGACAGATTCAGTTAACGTTGATCTGAGCGTGTTGTTCCTTAGACGTGCATTTCACTTTAAAAGGAATACTGAGCTGGTGTCTGGGTACTGTTCTGGTGTCAGCATGTTGTCTGGTGTCAGCACGTTGTCTGGTACAGCGCAGCTTGGTCCGAAGGGAAGAACCCTGCTGGTGAGAACGTTGCCCTATTGTACACAGCTGAAATGAGGCATTGGGAGGGAAACAAAACCTGGAACAGGGGCTCTCTGTGTGGAAAGTTCATTGTCTTCTTATCCATTTGTTTTTCTATTCATTTGCAGCAAGTGTAAGAACGCTGTTCGCATGGAGACATTGGTCTCTCCCTTTCAAGGCTGGTTAAATAGTTAAGGAGGCATTGGAACCCTCACTTTCAAGGCTGGTTAAATAGTTAAGGAGGCATTGGAACCCTCACTTTGAAGGCTGGTTAAATAGTTAGGGGGGGTTGGTCCCTCACTTTTGAAGGCTGTAGTTACTGTGTTAAAATGTTACTCAAAGCACTCGTTTTATGTAACGCTTGGATTGGGCCATTCTCCCACTGTCATATTTGAGTGACAGCAGACCTTGGGAGGGTTAGAGACCCAGCGAGGTGTAGAGACCAGCGAGGTGTAGAGACCAGCGAGGTGTAGAGACCAG
>JAOYSI010003013.1:3858-15515 GCA_025775065.1 Hiodon alosoides
GCTGACGGTGCCCAGTAGGCTAATTGTGATATCGTGGTCGACTCTAATGTAGCTGACGGTGCCCAGTACGCTAATTGCTCAGTTTCTACCCTGGCTTTAATCTCACTCACATTTGCGTTCTGAGGGATTGCATGTAGTGTGAGGAGGAAAACAAAACACACTCACATTATGATTTGGTGGCGTATGAATTGCAAAACACATCAAGTGGCTGACACTGAATTTCTCGAGGACGTCGTTGATGTGCAGATAATCTCAGTGTTGATTATGGGCGTGGTGTGTCTCGGCCATCTTCCTGTAGGTTTACGTTGTGTCACTTTTCTTCTACGCCGAAATGTCAGAAGACAGATAAGAAGGTGGATCTGGTCTTGGGTGGCTGGCCCAAGACCCAGAAGTAGGTGTTTTGACATACGGTGCGCTGCCTATACAAGGCCCTCCTTTTGATCTGAAGGTTGAGCCCTGCGAGGGTACGAGATGGCAGAGGGGGGGCTTACGGTGCTGTGAAAAGGTGGCCAGTCATTTGGAATTCAGTCGGGCTCAGTCGATCTCGTTTCTCCTACAGTATAGGTTACACACCACTGTCTCTTGAAATGACAGCCGTGGATCTGACATCAGCGGGGTCCTCAACCGAAGCCGCGGCCGCTGATACACAATATCCAGCCAGATAATCGACAAGAGGCACCCTGATATTCCAATCATTGGAAGAAGTCAGAGAAACTTCTCGCTTACTGTGGTGGCCTGTGCTGGCCATGTACCGGAGCCAAGGCCTGCCGTTTCTGCGCGGTGTATCTGGCGCGCGTACGGCATGCTGCCTGGCAGAGCTCCCAGGTAACCAAGCCTCTGTAACCTCGTCCATGTTTATACTCTCACTGGAGGAACTATGGTGGCCCACTGGTGCCCGTTGTCAGAGAGGGCGCGACCCGATGTTTGCAAATGGAACAAAAGAATTGCAGGGTCGATACGGGAAAAGCATGCTGGTGTTGGGCATTGCTATGATTATTTATTCTCCTCCTCGCGGTGCCCGATTTGAGTGTTCCCATCCGAGTGCTCTAATTCTTTGAAATTATGCACAGAGGATAGGCAATGATCCTGCACTATTTGTGGCTGTGTGATTGACTCAATGGCACCCCCACACAGTGTTACGGTCTTCTTCATTCTACAAACTGTGATTGGTTCCCTGGGTCCTTAGTAGCGCTGTAGAAGACTGACAGCAAGACAACCGCTATGCGCAGAACTTACCAGTGTTCTTTTATAACGAACGGTACGCGAACCGCATTGAAGCTCGCGCGGCAGACATTAATTTTGTTGTTGTACAGCTACTATAGCTTTTAATCACAGTATTATACATAAAGATCCTTTTCTGCTCTTTGCAACAAACCGTCCCGCTGATCAAAACAGACCTGCCACAATACGTGGGGTGGCATGACACGGAACAAAATACGCAATGACACAGAACTTTACACGTGTGCCACCGACTACACAGATTAAATAATAAAAGTTTTGTTCTCTCAGAGATTTTGCCATTATTTCACAGAATGTTGATGTTATGCTGATGGAGATCCATTATTTAAAACCATCTCAACACTGCTTGGGATTGTTATGTGTTCTTTGTTCTCGCCATGCATATTGTATGTTTCTTTGTCAGTCGGCGCAGATGAGGCAGTAAGACCACTTTTTTGTTAAGTTTGCCGGAGCGCTTAGCAACAGTGCTTACTGAGGGAGCCACGTTTCCAGCTCCGTGTTGATGGATGGGAGTTTCTCCGAATGGCGCTTTAAAAAAAAGAATGTTCAAGATGAAAGGTTTTTAGCACAGAGCTCGATTTAACTACTGTTGTAAAATAGATAAAATCGTTTTTTTGTTTTTGTTTTTTTTGTTATTATTAACTTTTATGAATTGCCTATGTGCATGTTTAATAATTTGGCCCCATATATTTAAAATTTGAACTGTCAAAGGAGGGAACTGAACTCATTTCATTGTTTTCAGACAGAAAAACCTTATTTTCTGTCGTTTTAATAATGTATTCTGTGCTTTAAAACTTCTCCAGTACTCCGCCTATACATGGGATGTGCGTTGTTAGGAAGGATTTTTATGTTGTTAGGAAGGATTTTATTTATGGTGGAAATTGTGAATATCCGCTCCTTCAGAAGAGTTCAATTTTATTTAGCAGCCCAGGCAAAAAATTGCCTATTGCAGGAGGGGCTTGTTGTGTAGCGATCTTTCATGATTTCATGCTTTGGAGATGGAAAATTAGGCCCCTGCGTATTAGTAAATGAATAGGGGATTGCAGGCGAATCTGGATGTTATTGCCTCAGGACATTCCACCAAGAACAAGCGAAATAAGACTGACAAAGCAATGTCAGTGGTAGCTAATGCACTCTAAACAAGATGGTGAGTCCCACGAGGAGGCGAGGAGCATCTCACGTCTCCTTGAAAGTCTTTAAAAAACCCCAACTATTTTTAAATGCATTCATTGTTGTTCGCTTTTGGGCTTGTTGTGTGAAAGTTTGTGTGTGTGTGTGTGTGCGCGCAATTTTAGCCAGCCAAGCATTTAATATCATTGACAGTTAGCAGTGTGGAGTAATGGTTAAATAACTGAACTCGGAAAGTGTTGCAGGTTCAAATCTTAAGAGTGGTGCTGCTTTTGTTCATTTGGGCAAAGGAAGTCAGGATCTCCAGCGAGGTTAACTGTAAGGGAGGTTAGGATATCCAGTACGGTTAACTGTAAGGGAGGTTAGGATATCCAGTACGGTTAACTGTAAGGGAGGTTAGGATATCCATTGGGGTTAACTGTAAGGGAGGTTAGGATATTCAACTGTAAGGGAGGTTAGGATATCCAGTACGGTAAACTGTATGGGGGTTAGGATATCCCAGCAGGGTTAACTGTTTAGGGCATTGGCCAGGCAAATACAAAGTATACTGATCAGAAAAGGAAAATAAAATTTGACACCACCATTCCAATAAATACCACTATATCACCAGGTCTTTATATGTGTTCTGTGAAAGTAATGATAATTTTTTTTCCTATTCCAAGGATTTCTTTTGAAAGGAAAGCGGAGGTCATAGATGGATGTAGTTCATTAATGCAATGGAGCTCAATTTCATGCTTATGTAACAATTCATCCCCACACCCCCAACTTTTTCTCGGGTACCAATCACCCCCATATGCGCCCCGGTTCTTAGCGACTGGCTAAGGCAGAGTGATGGGGATCATTACCGGGCTCAGTGTATGCCACGGGACCAGTGGCGGCGCTCTCCCCACTGAGACCAGAGACCAGCCACTGGGAACTTGGCGCCTCTCTTTAAGTTAAATCGACTGGAACAAAAGACTCACTTTGCTGAAAGAAGATTCACTCCGCCTGTTGCTCGGCTTTCAACTATAATCGTTGGCACTTGACCGCTGGCGGGGGGACACGTCTTCAGCGGGAGCATAACAGGCTGCCACGGCGAGGCGCAAAGCAAGCGGAGCCCAACCTGTGTGTAGTGCGAGAAGTTTTAGAACAGGCGTCGGACCGGGTGCCCGCTGTGGGGTGTTTCCATGTGAAGCATAGGGATCTGGTCCCCGGAACCAACCGTGATTAAGGTTGGGCAGTGGCGATGACAATGCCCGGCGCGAAAGGATCCTGCAGGGCTCCCGCTCGCGGAGTTGCCCGCCAGGAGAAAGGAGCACGGCGAAACTCTGCGCGCTCGATGATCAGAGCTAGGGCGCACGCCGAGCATCGGAGTGGATAAAGATCAAATGTCCGCGGATGATGAAATTCTCGAAGATCAAGTGGAAAAACCCATATGAGGGAACTCTTGAATTTGCAAAGCCTTTAAGATGTGTTCTATTGGTATCTGTAGCATTCCTTTGATTGCTCCCAGGTCAAAGCAAAATGTATTCCGTCCAATTGAGCATTCAGTATGACTGCGGCTTTTGATGGTCAGAACATTTTACTACATCATTTCTATACAAATTAGTTTTCTAGCACTCGCAACCTTACGCTAACTGAAGCAATTGTCAGTTTTATCCATTTCTCTTAATTATTTCCACAAGGAAAGCAAATATAAAAGAAGTTCCTGAACCCAATTGCTCGATATTATTTTACCGCTAAACTAATATTGATAAGTAATAGGCTAATATTTGGCGTGGAGTAAGACCGTTCAAAAAACTAATCGCATTTTTAAAATCTCAAAAAGGATAGCCCCGTCATGTGAACCCTGGAGGCCACTGTGGTGAAGTTCTGACCTCCACCTCCCCTGCCGCGGCCAAGCCCTATTAAACGGGTAATGTGGCAGCATGGAAGGGTTTGGTCAGGAGGAGCCGCGCGGCCCCTTCCGGCCCGGTAAAGTGCGCCCCTTGGCTTGACGGCACCGCTGGAGAGTGGATGATGAAGGGCAGCGTGGAGCAGCTCCACACTCAGGTATTTCACCACAAGCCGCAATCATGCCCCTCGGAACTGATTTGCCCCCGCCCGTCCGCATTTACTCTCGGCAGGGGGTGTATTACCCGCACTTGATGACAGGCACTTGTCATTCATCACTTACACCCGACACTCTTCCTATTACCACCGCCAGCCCTGGTCTTGCTGCGATGCGAGCCTATCTGGGTTTCGTCATGGCGACCAGCGAGCAGCTCTCCTGATGTCTTTACACCTCTGATTAAACCCCAGGGGAATATGTTCTGCTCAGTACTGCATGTTTGTATTGGGTTATGGTGTAATTCACTCATTGTATTTAAAAGACTGTGTTTTTGTCTGTTTAATACTTTATAAAAAGCTTACTTGAGTGAACCCCCTCCCTTCACTCCAATAAATTGCAAACTAAACGATATGTTGCGTTGAAAATAGCATGAATTGAATTAATATATATCTTTAAATTAAAATTCGGAGACAAGAGTTCTGATTGCTTGTATGATTGCATATAATCTTTTTTTTATTTCTAATACCTCAAAAACGATGATTTCCTTTTCCTAATGGATGTATTTTTCCTGAACTAAATTCATCTTCAAACGAGCTGATTAACCAGCACATTGGATTCAGGGACCCATTAGACATCTGTGACAGTAAATTACAGTACATTTACAATCCAAATGAAACTTCATGAGGATTGATTTTGGAAAATGTCTTGTCTGTCTTCAAGGCCCAGTTTGGCCACATTTCTGCCTCTCTTGACAAGAGCGTTGCACCAGCGCCCCCTGTGGCCTACTGCGCCCCTGTAGGGTTGTAGAGTTCCACCGGATCTGTGATGGTTTCCCCGAACGGCCCCCGCCAGCTAAATGTTTTCTGCTTCCGTTCCCTATGTCGTTCGGTCTTGTTAAAGTTTTCTACCGTGGATTTCTCACTTGCAAAGCAACTTTTTTTTAACATTTGCTGTTTTTGAAACTCAACACTTTTTTAACTAACCTCTCGCTGGCGCTCTGTGTGAATCCCCATGCGCGACTGGGAGCATTTTCTTTGCGTTGGTGTTTTGGAGCTGGAAAAAAACAGCGGGGGTGTGTGAGTGTGTCTCCTGGGTTTCCCTAATGCTGCTGGGAGAAGCAGCGCGTTCCGGTGCTGCCCGTGCCTCGACCCGCGTCCTTCCCGCTGCCCGCCGTCCAAACATCAGCGTAAACTCCTGGCGTAAGCACCACGCCTTCCAGACAGAGACCCACCTGGCTGCCCGTTCGTCGGCCTCTGTTAGCTTTTTGGCTAGCTTGTTAGCCTTTCCCTCACTAAATAATTAATCATCCAATCATTCATTTTCTCTTTGTTTTGGAGACCCTGTGCCTGACATGAAACGGCAACCGCCAACACTGCTTTGCTTCATCCGAGAGGAAGAAAATACGATCTGCCAGGATTAAACTCGCCCCCAAAACAGACTTCCTGTCTCAGTGCCAATCCCAGACGCCCCATGGGACATTAAAAGATTTGTTAGGCTTGTAATTTAGGAACAAGACAATACCACGACTGGTTATGTTAACATCCAACCTTAACACGCGGAAAAAGGTGTTAATTCTCTCGGTTGGGGCCAGTTCTGGATAGCAGAATCAATGTCCCATGGTAGATTCCTTTTTTTTCAGAACATCTGGGAATATGAAACAAAGAGAAAGATATATAATGTTTCTCTTTGAATAATTTATATTATTCTCATTGTGAAGTTCCGCTCCACGTTGCTTTTTAAACTTCCGTTGCAGTTGTCTTTCAGAAACCGGACAATTTCTTAAACTTTTTACCGTGAGGGTTAAAGAAAAAGAAGTTAACGATTATCAGCTAGTTAAAATCATGCATATTTATCAAAACGTTGAAATATTTGACCACGACATCGTTGTGACAATGGAACAGCTCTGACAACGGTTAGAATATGACACGGATGGCCGCATGGAGTTCTTTTAACTTGTCGCTGGTTTTACCTGGCGAGTTATGAACGCTTTCCCCCGTATCTCTTTAGATTCGCGTGGCGCCTTTCGCCGGCCTGCCAGTCGGTTTTCAGCCCATTTCTGCGAGCCCGTCGGCCTGAGACGTCTATTCACCGGAGTGGATTGAAAAGCAAAGAGTCGCCGAGCTCCGGAAGAAAGGGACGCGCGGTGCGTAATCTCCCGGGCTAGGACACGACGGCAGGGCGAGCCCTTCTGAAGGTGGGTGGGGGGGCTCCAAAGAGGGCCAGCTTTTGCCTGCGAGATAGCATGGAAATTGAGTGCTGACAAGGGGGAGCGAGCGACGGACAACCGGTTTGCGGGTGTTTCGCGGCGCGCACGCGAGCTAACCCGGCAGGTGCCACGACGTCTCCCCCTTTCATGTCGAGCGGCTCGGAGCCGCATTGGGTGACGGCTTCAAACGCGGCACAGCGAGACCTGATTCTGTATGAGAAGCTATGCTTCAGCTACATCAGAGGAGCTGACATCTATTATGGTAAGGAAAGACGAGTGTTTGAAAAGGAATTCAAGTAGAAGTGTCAGAATTTACAGTGCATAGTTTTTTATAAGGTGGTTTAAACCAAGCATGTCTGTATGCACTCAGCGGGTAACGGCATGAAAGGATGCTGCCAGCTTATCATGGAAATATTTCTTTCTAAAAGCACGGCCAGTTCCCATACTCCGGGACAAGAAGGAAACTTTTTAGCAAGTACAGTTTCCCCCCCCCCCCCTTCTTCTGGTGACAAAAGGGAGAACAGGCCAAATGGAAGCGGTTGCCGTTTTGTCAACGGGGCTTAGAAAACAGATGGGCCCGGCCCGGCCCGACGTGTGCGCACGCCTGCAGATTGAAATCCAATGAAACGTAAAGAGGCTGGTCCGTGCAACATCCGTATCAGCTTAGGGGCGTTGCCTTGAACTGCTGAGGGAGTGACGGAAAGTGCAGGTGGCATCTCTGGCCTGATGAACGGAAACGTCTGAAATGTCAGCTGTAAATGGACGCAGTGGGTGTGTAAAATCAGTAAATAAATAAACAAATGAAAAGCAGAATAACTGCTTCGTTTTCGCTCCCCTGCCGGGCAGACACAGACGCAGGGCGCTGGCTGACACCGCGCTGGGAGTAAATAAAAGCCACGCGGCGTAAATATCGATGTTGAAGGTGGAAGGCGGCGGAGGGAACGCGGAGGGCTTCGGAGCGCGGCGGGATCACCGCGGGGCTCGTAATCACGCCCTGTAGGGGGCTCCGCCGCTCCTGAGCTCTGTCGCCCGCCCTCTGTCTGTCACTCGTCCGCCCCGTCACGCTACCTGTCTCTTCTAGCTCGCTTCCAGAGACCGTCTGTGGGGATAGAGGGAATAATGGCCTAGATATCTTCTTCTCTAGGAGGTCTTATTTCAGGTCTAAAAAAAACCAAAGAACATTATGGTTGGCTTTGGGAAGGTATGAACATTCCGGTCAATTTAATTAGTAAATTGGTTGTTTAAAAAGGGATTCACAAACCAGTACATTTCCTTGCCTGGTTTTGCACCTCCTCCTATAGCCTTTGAGCACGGATTTGTTTCTGTTTATGTGTATGTGTATGTGTATGTGTATGTGTATGTGTATGTGTGAGTCGGGTATACCCTGTGGTAACGAGTTGTGCCCCCGTGCAGACCAGGATAGCTGCTGGGGTTAGGGTTCAAGCAATTGGGACAAGAAGATCCCTGGTTCAGTGACCGGGAGTTGTAATGTCTGTCGCCTGCTTTCATCGTTCATTAGGATCTGATTGCCTCTATCCAGCCGGTCTCTTGAACTAGCCATGATCATCTAGAGACAAGTGGCAAGACCCACCAGATCACATGGTGAAGAGACAGCCTGACAAATCAAATTCAAACTTTATAAAACACAAAAGTTATATTTCATGAGGGGAGAGAGCACTGCCCTGTTTTCAGACACGTTAATTCTCACATTTTTAAAGCTTTTTTTTTCTTTCTTCCCACGCTCATACATGCAAAAAGTCTAGAACTGAAACAGGGGACATTTTTGGACTGCCTTTTCAAAGCGCCAAAGCGTTTTGTAACAGTTTGCGAATGTTAGCTTACTGCAGTGTATTAATTGAGCGAGATGTTCTCAGACGCTATTCTGCTGTAGACACGCTGTAAGTAATGTACATTTTACAAAGGCAAGGCGCACACAGCAAGCGGTGAATGTCCTTTATACAGTTTTTCTGTGTTACTGCGTTAAGCTCGCTTTGGGAAGTCGACATCACAAAGGGATTTTTAATTTGGTGCTGTGTAGTCAACATTGTTAATCAGTGGCACAACGTCGTCAGCGTGCAGGACTTTTGGAGGGTTCTCGTTGACATTTGCTACCACGCACGGCGAGATTCCTCGCTTTCAGATATTTCTGTCTCTTTCCAGTGTATCAATAGCCACATATCTCTTCATTTTAAAACTAATGAAAGAATCGGGAATTGGGGCAAAATAGCAGTCAATGTACGTTTAATCAGCTTAAATTCATGGTCAAAGATAGTCTAGTCTTTATAGAGGCTCTCAGAGATGTCCATGACATATTGACTTGTATCAAGTGGGACCGATGAGATGGTTTTCATTGCATTTTAAATCAAGTAATATTTAGATGCATATTTATAAAGCGACTATAATTTAAACAGGACAATAGCAGTATTAATAGCATGTCGTTAACCTGGTGGTAATTAACCTTTGCTTATAATTAACCACTTGTTTTTTTTTTTTTTTTAAAGCAATTAATTGAAGGGATGGTTTATTTTGTGATAAGAGAATTTTCTGTGCTGAGAATTGCGCATGCCTTGCTTTGAGTACAGAGTTAACAGCATGAACAAGCTACAGTGGCTGTGGTCAAATCCAAACAGAGGCCGTGTTTAGGCCCTGCCACCAGAAAGGGTGGGCGAGCCTCTGTCATAAACATGCATGGTCTCTCCATCTGCGTTCACCTCCTCCTGATTCACACTGACGAATCATGTGCCATACATCTCTGAGACAGGCCTTTAGAACTAATTACTGCAGTACAAATATGGACATTGCCTTTGTTTAAATAACAAAAGTAAATTCTGCAGTGTCCTCTACTGTTGGCCTAAAGTGAGATTAAGTTTTTAATCTAGTAATACCGGATAAATATCTTGTCACGCTATGCAGCGGCAAAACCAATGAACCATCTCCAGCGTTCGTCTGAACCTGTTTCCTCAGCCCCAGACGAGGCTGTGCGCACCGCTGTGGTGAGAACAAGGGGAGCAGATTACAGGGAAACCCGGGGGGAACTTTCCCCAGCTTCCTGTCTGAGCAAAGAGGAGGGACGCCTGGACTCCTCCCTCCAGCGGCGCGCCCGGGGTCCCAGAGCAGGAGTGCACGCAGGGGAGCCCCTGCTGACAGAGGCTCTCTGAGGCGTCACCTCCGCCGGCACATCACAGAGGTAATCAGACGCGGTGTTGTGGTGGGTTTAACACGTCAGGAGAAAGGTCCTCAACGCGTTTGTGATGCGGTGCGAGCGAGGGGGAAAGAGGGGCGAACGATATCGGGAACGACGGGAGACTAACGTGCCGTCAGTCTTCGCTCAGGAAAAGTTTCATGTTGGTTTCTGAAGGTGCACTTCCCAGAACTTCCTCAGGCCTTCCTCTAAACTCTCTTCGAGTCAGGGGAGCGGCTGTCGTTTGTTTTTGTTTTTTTTTTAAATGTACTTTTCAATTTCTACCCCGTTTGTTCACATGAAACAGAATCTGACACACAAAACTGAAACCACATGTTTAAGGTAACCGGCATGACTCCACAAATGATCCAACGACCGCGGGTTTCCCTCCAAAGGTTACAATGGCCACCCCCTCTGGCGCTCGGTCACAGGCCTAGTCGGATTCAGACGGGAGGACGGATGTTTAACTGCCACACAGCGCTGAACGCCTCACTGCTGCCTCAATCATTCATGTGACAGTTAACGGCCCATTGTGGCTAATGATTTTCTGTCGTGTTCAGTCTTGGAGTGGAACCAGTTATTGAGGATTGTAGAACGATGGACACATCAACCACTGAAGTGGCCAGGCCGGGAAACCCATCAAACCACGGCTCCGATCCGATGACAGGTCTGGAATCGCGTGCCGTGTTGTTTATGCGTTTTAGAACGCCGCCAGGACGGAGGTACCTCATTTTACAGTTCGTCGGCGTTTGAGTGACTGGGATGTCCATTACCTGCCTCGGTATACAGGAGATGCCTTATGAGGTAATTCTCTGTGTGCGGTGAACATAGATAACATCCAACGTCTGTGATTTGGACCAGCCTGAAAACATTAGCACGGACATTATCTGTTATTTATTTGTCTGATGACTCGCATTTTCCCATTATCTGCGAGGGTTGAATATGTTAGTGTCAAAGAGCGACAAGTAATCTCCTCGGTTTGGGTTTTTCATCATCGAGCCCCCACCAGTGTAATGTCTTTGTCAGTTCTGACTTTCCATTCATGAAAAGCTGGTGTTTATACAAGGAGTATTGTATTTACATTCTGACCTGCCTTGACTTGTTGTTCTTTGAAACATTTTTAGCGGAGATATTCACACTCTGTCTGTTAGGGTTTCTCATCCATCTGGAATAGTTTGACACTCGCAACCACTTCAGTCAAATGCAGTGCGCTCGCGGTTCGGTAACTCGGTTCGGGGTGAAAAAAACCCAAACGTTCGATCCTGCGTTTGTCAGGCTCCTACTGTATAGTGATGGGAAGGCGGTGTCTGAATCCTTAACATGAGCTGCTGGCAGAGTGAAGGAGCAGGCATCAAAGAAGGGGCGCTGCTGAGACTCGCAAACTCTCTTTTCTTGTCGCTATGCGGAAAGATCGCGTACTTGTAAACCTGGAGGGGCTTTGAACCAGACTCTGAGAGAGTCTGAGGGAGATGGACAGTTTGTCAAACGGGCTCAGGGGTTTGCGTTTGGCAGCGCTGAAACAGAGATGTGTGACACATGTTTATTATTGAAACCGTATTCATCTGGCCGTGGAGAAGGGGGCCACGGAGAGGTCTTTGTTTTGGTGTTAGTGGGAGAGAGAAAAAAAAACCTCTGGGTGTCAGATATCTCTTGCTGACAAGGGGACGTCCTCCCATGCTGAAATCCTGCAGTTGTTTGTTCTGGTGTGGATGACAGTGTACAGAAGATATGTTTGAATCGGTTGAACCTACGCCCAGGGAGGCCAGGAATCTGCTTTCTTTGATCCGACATGTAATTGAAAAAAACAGCAGCTTCCTTTCGGGGTGGGGGTAGGGGTGGGGGGGGGGGGGGGACTTGGGAGGAACGAGGCTGAA
>JAOYSI010003014.1:0-15513 GCA_025775065.1 Hiodon alosoides
TATATATATATAAATGTGAAACAGTGTAAGCACAGTTGTGGGTGTGATTGAGAGGTTTGTCTGGTTTTATTTTTATAGCTGAGTGTTCTGGGACTGGCCCTGAGCAGTGTTTTTCTCTTTCTTACAGACTATTCTTTGGGACTGGGACCTGAAGCAGTGGTACAAGCCGCAGTATCAGGTGACTCTGAGTGTGAAAGGGAGGGAATGTGTTTGTGTGTGTGTGTGTGTGTGGGTGTGGGGTGAGTGTGTTCATGGTTTTGTGTCTTTCTATGACTCAACTGTTTTCTATTAGTTACTTGTTTTCTTTTCAGTTGCTGTCTGATCTACTGCTACAAAAATATGCTACTTGTTTTTAAGAATATCTGTCAAACATTTTATCCTCAGAATCAGCCCACTAAAATATGTGCACTGCCTCCAGATAAATGCTGGGTTTTTTCGCTAGTTCCCTTAACCTTGCTAGGTTGCAAATGAAGCGAAGTTTACTGGCTGGGAATAAAGTCTGTGAGCACAGAACTGCAGCTCCTCTAGTCACAGATGCTCCGTGCCTGTAAACGTTTTTAAGGTGCAGGGGCACTCCCCTCCCCCCGCCCCTTTGGAGCGGGTGCCAGGCTGGGTTTGCCAAGGGGATAAATCAGCGCTGCCCGTCCCGACATAACAGCTGGAGGAGAAGTGCTCGCACTGCAGTTTGCCCCGTGGGCTGCTGGGAGGGACTCGACCAACCTCCGTCATTACTTGCGTCAGGACCCAAAACTGTACGGTAGAATCGATAAAACCAACTCAGCATGCTGGCACGTTGCTGTAAAAGACCGATGGGGGCATTTGGCTGATGGAGGTCTTATTCCTGCCACGCTTGCAGAGCTTTTTTCTGCAATCATCTGAGTGAGCCTGAGAGCTATGCAGGAAATATGCTCGTCTAACAGGACCTCAGTATCTTCCCACATTGAATTCTGTGTGTGTGTGTGTGTGTGTGTGTGTGTGTGTGTGTGTGTGTGGTATATAGGCTGTGTGTGTGTGTGTGTGTGTGTGTGTGTGTGTACCTGTGTGTGTCCTCTACCCTTTGGCTCTGCAAAGCTTATGTGCGGCCTTTCATATTTCATGATTTCACAGCTGGTGGTCAAATTGGATTTATTCAGATTTTGTAAGAGTTATAGTTATATCTACTTGCTGTGATATTGCAGTTGCCAAACCCGTGTCACTCGAGTACTTAGGTAGGCTACTGTACAGTCCAGTCTGGTCTTGTCCTGACGTGTACCCCACCCCCATGGACCCACGGGTCGACAGGGTCCGACCAGCGGGACCGGAACGGACCTCTCGGTGATCCATGAGGCCCGTAGCCTGGTGTCGGACCTGCTGGCGGACTCCTCGCTGTCGCCACGGGTGATGTCCTCACTGCACAGTGTCAGCAGCCTCATGGGCGCCTTCTCCGGCTCCAGCCGCCCGCGCGTCAACCCGCTGGCCCCCTTCCCTGGTTTCTACCCCTGCGGCGAGCCGGAGGAGCCGGCTGAGAAGGGGGAGAGGAAGCTCCACAAGGTAGTGACATGCTGTCATCAACACAAGACACTGCAGGAATTATGGGGTAGCAGGACTTTCTCTTATCACCAAGCTACTTAGCTGATGTTCTTACCTGGCTTAATTTACATGGCATACTATTTTAATTTTATCAATTATTAAACAGTTGGCTGTTTGCTCAGTGGTATGACTGAGTTGTTTTTTAATAAATCTTCATATAAGAAGGTTCATAACACCTTCTTTGCAAATCCTTTCCTGTGTGTGTATGAGGAAAATCTTCTTAGCCCAGGACTCCACACTGGATGTGATCATTATGGATGTGATCACTATGGATGTTATCACTGGATGTGATCGGAGGAATAAGCCCCACCACATTGTTTGTGTCTCCTGTCTCCAAGTGTAAATGTCTTCCCCCCCGGCAGGGAATGAGCAGCCGGAGCAGTCTTCCCACCCCCCAGCTACGCCGCGGCTCCACTAGCTCCTCCCCACCCCCACTGGAGTCGGCCTCCCCGTCCCGCTGGGAACGTGGGTGTAGCAAGAGGCCCCACACGGATGCGGTCGCTGCCGCCAGTACCACCAGGTGCGACAGTGGTCCAGGAGTCTGCGCCTTTAGTTGCCCACCTTAAACGGCGGCCTCTGTACCTCGCCTCCCGACAATTTTGTGAATTTGCCTTTACCAATCAGAGCTGAGCTGGTTCACACATGAACGTAAGTTTACCTCTCCAGGCGAAGTCTGCTGCCTTACAAAAAAGCTTAAAATCTCCTCCTGATGCGAACATCGGGGATATATGGGATATTTTACCAACACTCAATTTGACTGCTACCAAAAAGTCTTAGATGGTTGTGAAGGCTTCGTGTTAATGTAAGGCAGATAATGACTGTGATTGGACACATATGTGAAACAAGTTGCTGAAAAGTCCAGAAAAGTCTCTTTCCTCCACAAATGCTGCTACTAGGCCTTCCCTGCACATAATCTACTGTTTTCTGCGGCTTTGCCAGAAAAATAATGCACAAAAATAATAAATGCAAAATGCGAAACGAGAAACAAAAACGAACAAAACTATGCCTTCTGCACTATGACTTCTGCTCACCGGATCACAATTAAACATTTTACAATGCTTAGTTGTTTATGCAGTTTGAGTTTAATATAATTTCAGCATTTATGTTTAAAATACTTAAAAACAAAACACATTTAAATAACTTCAGTGTTAAAGTTCAAAAAACATTCTTAGTTCATCGTGTCTCATGACTGCATGGCATGCCACTAATATAAATGGTCTTTTCAAATCTCCACAATGGCTCCTTTAGATGTTATCTTTAATTGTTCCACTAGGTGGTAGCAGTACCCAGTAAAGGTGTTCTGCCACTGGATGATCAAAATCTCTTTCCGTCTGCTTGCACTGTTCAGATGAGTCACTCCTTCTTTTACGAGAAATCACTGTTCAGTGAATTTTGTTTCCATCTCTGGAGAGTTTTTAAGCAATTATTTAGATTAAATTTGTTGATCTCAAAGTTTTAGACAAGCAACCTTTAAATAGTTTCCAGTTTCACTAAAGTGGAGGTTAGGTCACAAGTTTTTTCTTACTTGCAGAAAATGTTACATAGATATTATTTAGAAAATGTACCTTTTACTGTTATTGCTGAATTTTGGTCTGCGTGTGTGGCATTGATGTAGTTATGACCGTTTGCTGCTACACTATAGTATATGAGGCCATTTGTACACCATAAAAATGATTAGTTTTGATTCATGCTGTATTTTTTTTACTTTATCCTTCTAATAATGTTTCGACCCTAGTCTGGAGCTCCTTGGCGCGGAAGCCACAAATCCAGAGCTGCATTGTAGCAGGAACATGAGTGTAACAGGAACATGAGTGTAACAGGAACATGAGTGTAACAGGAACATGGGTGTAACAGGAACATGGGTGTAACAGGAACATGGGTATAACAGGAACATGGGTGTAACAGGAGCATGGGAGTAACAGGTGTGGTGCACTCTAGGCCTGTGGGTAAAGAAATGACTTCATTTTTCTAGCTCTGTGGATCAAAGCCAAGGGCCTCTGCCCAATGGACCCAGCACCAGCCTGCTGACCATCCCCAAACAGAGGTCCTCCTCCATCACTTTGAGCTACCACTTTGGACCCAGGAGAGCAGGTGAGGGAGACAGCCACAGAGGAATGACAAGTGGTCCTAGGCTGGTCCCACTCCCAGTGAAAGCTGGCGGAAGAGCGATCTTGGTATTCCCTCTTGATGGGAAGACCGAGGGTCTAAGTTCTGGTATTTTACCACTTGCCACACAGTTCTATTGATAAAGTTTTTGGATAGTGGGTGTAGAGTTAGGGTGTGTGGACAGGAAGGATGCATTGAGGATTGTAAGTAAGTAAGTAGAACTTTATTGATCCCCGGGGGGAAATTGCGCAGTTACAGCAGCATTGCAAATATACTCTATAATAAACACTATATATGTTGATGTGTGTTTGTCCCTCTCCTCCGTCCAAGGCACGTCCCCCAGCCTGAGTCCCGTAAGCTCCCCGAGCCACAGCCCCCCTCCTGTGCCTCGCTCCCCAGTGGAGTGCCCTGACACCGCTGACCTCTTCACTAAGCTGCACAAGCCCCTGGGCTACACCCTCAGTGCCCCGGACCTCCAGCAGATCCCGGGCCCCCCCGTGTGTGGCAGGTACACCCATTCCACCCTCTACCGCCACATTCTCCCGGGGGGGCACTATAAACCACAGTGGGCGTGAAGGATCCACAGTGTATGATGACCAGGTCTTTTGGGCGTTAAAACAATGAGCGTTGACCAGGGTCCAAGTGAGCCTTTTTTTGGTGCTACTTACAAGCAGTCATTGAAATATCACATAGATCTCAGATCAGTTGCAAGCATTAAGATAAAACAGAACTGATCATGATAACAGCCCAAGGTGCCCTTTAGTTTGGCCATAGAAGCACCGTGAAGGTGGTGCTAGTACTGTGTATGGTGTGACTGTGGGTGCTTTGGAAAGACTGAACAGAAGCTGCTGCGCGTGATTGTCCACCTCTTCCCTTTACCAGCTGCGGGCGTCAGATACCAAAGGGCACGGTCGGCGTGGAAGAGGTCGAGGGTCGTTACCCGTCTGCCCTGGAGATCCAGCGTCGGCATGCAGGTACGCCACGAGTCTGACTGCGCAGTCCGTCTGAGCCAAACTCCTGTGCCGGCGACCCATCAGTCTCTAGCGTCACAGAGATATCCCGGAGATAATCAGGCAAAGGGACAAGCTGAGGCCTGAAACCTGGCAGATGACAGTCTTGCACTCTTTCCCCACTGCATTTCAGGCACCTCTTACTCTGACATGAACTTAGCAGCCATTATATCGACTTGTCTTATCTGTAATTTTGTTTGCCAACCTTGTCCTACTTCTGTGCAGCTCTAAAAGGCTTGCTCAGAACATCGCTCGTTATAGACACATACTGGATGCTTATCTGATGAAATGTGACAGTTCAAGTGAAAAAGAGAATCTGAGTACAGGTCGTCTGTCTTTATACCCTAGCAGGTGAAACGACAGAATGTACAGCGACCTGGGAGAGGAGTTGCACCGTCAAGGCAGCAGGAGATATGTGTTCGAGTTCAGGGAGCCGGTGTCAAACAGCCAACGGGCAACAGTGCCGAGTGGCGGAGGAAGAGTGCAGCACAGTGCAGGTAGAGTCAGTGTCATGCACATGGGGTCTAGTCAAGAACAGGAAGAGTACAGTCCAACACAGGTGAAGCACCGACATGCATGGGATAGTGTGTGATACTACACAGGCGGTCACTTCCCAGAAATCACAGAGATCTGTCAGACACGCCTGTCAGACACGTGCCACAGCCATTGCGTCCATAAAAACAACACCTGATTTCAACACAAAATGTGATTTAAAATGTCCCTTTGAATCAAATCATATGTGTGTAATTTAATGTAATGAGAACACTCCCAGCATGGGTGTTCAATTGTGCTCGACAATGGGAAAAACCAAGACTGTGTTTGATGTAAGCTTCACCTCAGAGGCAGACTATCGCTGCCCATCCTCCTTCTCCCAGGCCGAGGAGAAGTTCACACTGGACCCATTGCTGGAGAAGCACGAAGCCCTCATGGAGCGGATCGACACCTGGAACTTCCAGATCTTCGACCTGGTAGACCGGACAGGGGGGAAGACGGGGAGGATACTCAGCTACGTCAGTACTTTCCCTGCTGTCGTTCCCTTGTCATGTTGTTCCAACGTCGCAACATTGTTGAGAGAATGTTTGGTGTTGCAGGGCCACACCTTGCTTATCACAAAGCCTGAGCAGTGAATTGCTATGATATTGCAGTTATGGAGTATGTGCTTCCGACAAAACAGAGGAACAGCCAATGGACGTGGAACGTCAGCCCCTTATAAAACCTTACATTCAAATGAACTTGAACATAAGTCTCACTGTAAGAGAACAGTTTTGCCATCTCTGTTGTCCCCATTCCGGGAAAAGTTAAGACGTATTTTGACAGTCGGGTTCCCGATTTGGTGCCATTTCACTCATGCACTTTATAAGTCACATGACTTATTTTATTCTGAGCTAACATTTCTAGGTATGTCCACAGGCGTTGAAATGATTTTTCTTGGTAAAGTTATCTATTTTTATTTTATGCTGTTTTCGTCCTGTAATCTTGTCTATAATTACTAAATGTATGTGTCTATAAATCTGCAAGTAGATGTTTTGGCCTACAGGTACTGAATGAAAGCAGTAACTGATACCAGTAACGGGCACAGGCAGTAGCTGAGACTGACTTCAGGCAGTGACTGATACCAGTAACTGATACAGACTACAGGCAGTGACTGATAGCAGTAACTGATACAGACTACAGGCAGTGACTGATAGCAGTAACTGATACAGACTACAGTGAGTAACTGAAAGCAGTAACTTTTACAGACTACTGACAGTGACTGATAGCAGTAACTGATAGAGACTACTAGCAGTGACTGATACAGGCTACAGGCAGTAACTGATACAGACTACAGGCAGTAACTGATACAGACTACAGGCAGTGACTGATACCAGTAAATGATACAGACTACAGGCAGTTACTGATACCAGTAACTGATACAGACTACAGGCAGTGACTGATACCAGTAAATGATATAGACTACAGGCATTGACTGATACCAGTAACTGAGACTGGTTACAGGCAGTAACTGATACAGACTAAAGGCAGTAACTGGTAGCAGCAACTGATACAGACTACTGGCAGTGACTGATAGCAGTAACTGATACAGACTACAGGAAGTAACTGGTAGCAGTAACTGATACAGACTACTGGCAGTGACTGATAGCAGTAACTGATACAGACTACAGGCAGTGACTGATACAAACTACAGGCAGTAACTGGTAGCAGTGACTGATACAAACTACAGGCAGTGACTGATACAGACTACAGGCAGTAACTGGTAGCAGTAACTGATACAGACTACTGGCAGTGACTGATAGCAGTAACTGATACAGACTACAGGAAGTAACTGGTAGCAGTAACTGATACAGACTACTGGCAGTGACTGATAGCAGTAACTGATACAGACTACAGGCAGTGACTGATACAAACTACAGGCAGTAACTGGTAGCAGTGACTGATACAAACTACAGGCAGTGACTGATACAGACTACAGGCAGTAACTGGTAGCAGTAACTGATACAGACTACAGGCAGCGACTGGTAGCAGTAAATGATACAGACTACAGGCAGTAACTGATACAAACTACAGGCAGTAACTGATACAGACTACATGCAGTAACTGGTAGCAGTAACTGATACAGATTACAGACTACAGGCAGTAACTGATACAGACTACAGACAGTAACTGATACAGACTACAGACAGTAACCGATAGCAGTAACTGATACAGACTACAGGCAGTAACTGGTATCAGTAACTGATACAGACTACAAGCAGTAACTGATACAAACTACAGGCAGTAACTGATACAGACTACAGGCAGTAACTGATAGCAGTAACTGATACAGACTACATGCAGTAACTGGTAGCAGTAACTGATGCAGACTACAGGCAGCGACTGGTAGCAGTAACTGATACAAACTACACGCAGTAACTGATACAGACTACGTGCAGTAACTGGTAGCAGTAACTGATACAGATTACAGACTACAGGCAGTAACTGATAGCAGAAATCAGGCTCATTAGGCATGGAGGTGTTATGGTCTGAAGCTTCCGTCGCTATTTGTATGGCGTCTGGTGTTCAGCATCTCTCAGGGGGTGCACTCAGTGTTCACTCACGGTCCTGCGGGTTCTGTCTCTTCTGCTCCCAGGTGACGTACACTCTGTTCCAGGACACCGGCCTGTTTGAGATCTTTAAAATCCCAGTACGGGAGTTCATGACATACTTCTGCGCACTAGAGAATGGTTATCGGGATATTCCTTGTGAGTATGAAGATTTTCTTTCGTGTCCCAGCTCAGTAATAAAAAAATTATGACGTCGATTTTCAATATCAAATGTAAATATTTGTTGTAATAAAACATATATGTATATCATGAATATAAAAATTGCTGTTTAATTGTATTTAATCAATTTCTGCACTAATTTACACAGAAGATGACTGTAGATTACCTTAAAGAGCAGCTGTATTTAACCCCTGTTGGTTTACGCACAGGTAGACAAACCATGTTTGAACTGTTGGTGAACGTTGGAATCCCTCCTCAGATCACAACCGGGTCCACGCCACGGACGTGCTGCATGCGGTGTGGTACCTGACCACCCGGCCCATTCCTGGTTTCCAGCAGGCCCACAGTGAGCATACCACAGGCAGGTAGCCCGGGCACCGACCCCACTCAGGAACTTTAAAGTACAAAATGGCCAGATAGCTCTGGTGTCCCACAATGCCCCCAAATCGGTCGACGGCCCTCTCAGCTGCCATTCTCATAGAGGAAGACAAAATTATCTGGGGGAAAACCTGCCTATCCCATGTCATGGCATTACTTATTACAACTCTCTTGAATTTCCTACCAATTCTGTTTGAGTTCCTACAGCGATGGCAAAGTGTGCACATTCCCTTTCTGTCGGTAGGTTTGGGTTAAAAAGCCGCGCTCCCGAGTCTTTGTTAATGACCCTCGCCGTAGCCCACATCCACGGGGAAATGAATGAGAGCTCTCTGCTGATGGACCCATCTCTTCTGCCAAGAGGACGCAGTCGCTGTTAGAGGGAGTCTCCTTTGTGACTGGGATCTGATGCCACTGCTGAGCTCAGCGTGTTCTCCAGGCTTAATTTGACCCGGATGGATCGGCGTAGCAGTTGGAGGGGGGGTTTAATTTTTCAAATGGAGTGCAGCCTGAGTCACCCGTTGACAAATTCAGTTGGCAGAGCCAAGGGGGGAGGTGTGCGGAATGCGTAGCCGGCCAATGCACGCACGCACACTGGTACTTTTGTTATATAACCATGCGTAGCCCCTAGCGTCACACTGTCATGTGTCAAGAGAGGTCATATTATTGTGGTGTTGAAAGATATAATATAATAAATGTCAGACATGAATATGGACACGGAGTTTGTTTGTCAATAGCTGTAGAATGCTGTGTTTAAGCGACTGCCGAAGAACTTACCTGAGACAATCATCGCGTATGTGTATGTTTTGTTTCATCGTGTGGGATTCCATTTCCATGCTACCTCCTGCCCTAGGCGTTTTCATGCTGACGTGAACGCTTCGGTTCTCTCATTCTTCCCAGATCCGGACAGTGGTATCTCACCGGGAAAGGTCGCCTACGCCTCCTCCAAGAGTTCCTCCATCTCGGACGACAGTTACGGCTGCCTGTCGTGGAATGTCCCTGCCCTCGAGCTCATGGCCCTCTATGTAGCAGCAGCAATGCACGACTATGACCATCCCGGTCGCACCAACGCCTTCCTGGTAGCCACTGGTGCGCCTCAAGTAGGTGTGCCTTGCGCAAGCACAGAACATTGTCACAACGTTTCAGAAACCTTGCTTTAACCATATGGTAGCATGGTGCCACATTTCAGTTCTGGATTTATTTTCACGGTTTTGATTATGCATCTCTGAGCTCTGCAGAAACAAGGTAAAGAATAGTCAAGGGTCTTAATCAGGTATAGAAGATGGTGTGGACAATTGTGGTGTTTTTTCATACATTGGACCCTAGTTGGCTCAGGTTATTTACATATCAGAATCAAAAGCGCTGAGTGTTCAATCTCGCAACCTCCCGTAATCCCGTAACCTTCCAATCCCCCTCCACAGGCTGTCCTGTACAACGACCGCTCTGTCCTAGAGAACCACCACGCTGCCTCTGCCTGGAACCTTTACCTGTCCCGGCCCGAATTCAACTTCCTGGTCAACCTGGACCATGTGGAGTTCAAGCGCTTCCGTTTCCTGGTCATCGAGGCCATCCTCGCCACGGATTTGAAGAAGCACTTTGACTTCCTGGCTGAGTTCAACTCAAAGGTGGGCACTGTCCTGGCTTTCACGTATTTCTCTGGCGTGACATAGAAATTTGATTCTGTTTAAAATAAAAATCTAAAATAAATATCTAAAATAACGTCTCCCTCACGTTTCTTAAAATAGGTTAATGATGTGAATAGCCCAGGAATCGACTGGTCCAATGAAAACGACCGGCTGTTGGTCTGCCAAGTGTGCATTAAGCTGGCAGACATCAACGGGCCAGCCAAGGGCCGAGAAATACACTTGAAATGGACCGAGGGCATAGTTAATGAATTTTATGAACAGGTATGCTCCTTCGTTCCCATATACATTTTCACAGAGAACCCTGAAGGCACATGATATGGCAAATGAAAGTCAACTTCCTGTCTTCTGCATCCCATTTAAAAAGGCAGGTTGTGGCTCCACTTCTTATTCTAACATTGGATTTAAAGAAGGAACTTTTTGGTGCGTTGAGTATACCCTTTTTCAGTTATTTGACAAATAAAGTAGGTATGTAATTATTGGGGTTTGCACATTTACACAAAATAATCTGTATATTAAATGTTCTTAACTAAGGCCACTTTCATTGTTATTATTACTATTACTTTTTTGAGTTGCACTCTGGTACAGTTTTAGGGCTCAATTTTTGTCACGATGCTAGCGATGCTAACGCTCTTTTAGTCTGAGAGGAATTATTTTGTGATTCTGTCCAAATTAGTAATTTCTTTGTCTACTTTGCACTGAGGGGGGCGGGGGATTGTCGCTAGATTGGGCTATTTTTGTGTCAGTGCACCTGTCAATTAACTATTTCGACTGCAGTTGTAAAATACATATTCAAACTGTCACACGGCTCACATTGTCTATATTATTTAGTCGCTTCTAGACATCGTCTAACCACCCACAACCAATTAGCCTAACAACCAATTAACCTAAGCAATCTTTTACATTCTTTTCCCGTTTTGTTTACCAAAGTGCATGTGAAATTACAGAAAATTACATTAAATGAGCCCTATATATAGTCTTCATGATAAAAAACACCAGTTATCAATAATGTTTTTGACAACTCTGCTGCTAGTATTTTGTTTTATACTCGTTTTGTTTTGCGGTATAGGACAAGTAAATGGTGCATTTGTCTACTATTTGTCTGCGGTGCGTAACTGGATAAATAGCAAAAACGGAAATGCATCCTCTGCAATATAGAAAAAGCACATGAAGCACTTGCTTCTTAAAGGGGTTAACATAGGTCAGTCTGATTGTGCAATCACACCCTTACCACACCTATTTGCATATTGCTAATAGAAACCAAAACCCTTTGGCAATTACGCCATCTTTTTGTGTGTGACTATAACTTGCGTCAATTGCACCAGCGTTTGCATAGGGGAATTATGATCATCAAAATAGGGCCCTTAAACTATAAGTATTTAAACAGTAATTGCTGGAGTAATTCAGGGTACCACTGAAATACATCTGGGACATGATCCTGCAGTCTATTTATCAAAGAGTCTTAAGACCAAAAGGGCCACAAAACTTGGAGGGTGAGGGGCGGGGGTCCAGTCTATAGATATACTATTAAGAGTGGGCCTCAGTGAAAGATGGTGCACAAGACCACTTGCTTTGAATCAGCAGTACCAAAATTCAGTGCTCTTAGGCTATCAAACTCCATCAAACTCCATCAAACTATCACTTTTCAGGCTAAATGTCATCCCCAGCATCCTTTGCATGGTTTTCCACAGGGAGTGCACTGAGATTGGCTATGCATTTACTGTTTCCCAGGGGGACGAGGAAGCCAGCCTGGGACTGCCAATCAGCCCCTTCATGGACCGCTCCTCTCCACAGCTGGCCAAGCTGCAGGAGTCCTTCATCACCCACATCGTTGGGCCGCTCTGCAACTCCTACGATGCCGCTGGCCTACTACCTGGATATTGGATTGATGAGGGACGCTCAGAAGAGGAAAAGGAGGAGGAAGGAGATGACACAGAAAGCGAGCAGGACGAGTTAGAGGAGGAGCTTGAATCAAGTAAAAAAAAAAAAATCACCTTATTGTTTCTTAACATGGTGGACAATGGTTTACAATTGGATACAACATATGGTCCAGTTTCGCACACAAATCTTGTTGGTATTAGAGCAAAACTAAATATATAATCAGTTAAGTCATGTTTATTACGGTTAGACGACCATTCTTTACTGATTGGATAGCTAGGATGTGTAAAGACTACATACCGTTATTCTTAAGTATTATTCTTAAGCATTTAATACATTTTTCTACTTAATATTCAAAACACTTCTCTCTTATTTACATGTGGTTTCATGTTTAATATTTATATTGTTAGATTATTGTATGTAGGGAGCGTCATTCATGTAGGGATGATTAACTGGACTGGCCCCAGTTCTGATGAATAGTGTTTCCTGTCAAAAAACAATCATGCCTGACTAACATCAATGCATCACTCATCCCCACCCCCACCATGACGTCCTCCCAGCAGGAAGGAGGAAGAGCCGGCGCCGTCTGTTCTGCAGCATCATGCAGCACCTGGCCGAGAACCACAAGGTGTGGAGGAAGACCGTTGAGGAGGAAGAGAGGAGCAAGGAGCCCAGCAAGCAGCAGCAGGAGGTGGCCGATAGGCCATCCACGTCACCCCTCCTCTCCGATGACATCCAGGTCATCCAGGAGGAGGTGGAGGAAGAGGAGCGGCAGTAGCAGGCAGGAGACCTGATCAGCTGGGCAGGACGATAGGCGAAGTGGGAGAGACCCCCACCCTCCTCAGCTTTCCCCTCCCTGCTCTGCTGGATCCCTGCTGTGCCAACATGCAGCCCCTGTCACCACGGAGAAAAAGACCTTATTACTGTGAGCGGGCTCTCACTGATTTGGTGGGAGCTCCACCCCTACGCACTTTCACCCCATGATGGGGGCGAGAAAAATTAACTTTGGAGGAAGGGGAGGAGACACATGTGACTTGAAGTGAAGGAACAGGGAGATAGATGCTGTCCATGGGATGATGATATCTAGCCTTTAGGACAAGGGTTACCAAAGTGAGCAGCTCAGACTCAGCAGAAAGACAGACCTGATCCTGATAATCCTTTGGACTCAGTGTGGGAAAACATAACTTATAAGCATATGTATTTAAAAATGTGCCTGAGCCTAGTACTGAACTCTGCAGTCCGGGCTTTTTGTTTTTGCACAACCTGTGCAAGCTTCTCCCCTAAGCTGGTGACACAAAACACTGTATCTGACTGTCGGTACAAGTCCAAGTGCTGAGGTTTTTTAAAGGAAAGAAAAAAAAATCCCCTTTAACTTGCATCGTTTTGGATGCCTTTTAATCCTACGCCTTTTTTATTCAGTTTGTGAATGCACGGTAGCTCATAAATAAAATCTGTTCTGAAAAGGTCCAACCGTATTTACTATATACAATAAAGAACAAGAAAAGGGACGCTCTTCCTTTTTTTATTGTGATAGATATCTTGTCACTATTTCTCAGGACTCAAAGGAAGATTAATAGGAGTTTTATGTATGAGATCATAATGATTTAGGATATCTTTGGGAATTTAATTGCCACGTGGTGTTTGTCGCTAGCGCTTCATGCCTTTTGGCAACTGTGGTGCACCTTTGGTAAGTCCCCTTAACGTTATACTATTAGGGAGACATCTGAGGGCTGAGGGTTCCTTTTCACATTTGAACCAGCAATGGGCTCTTTAACCAGCTGCTGCAGATTTAGAGTACACATTAGCCAGTATAAACAAAATAAACTGCATTTTTTTTGCCAGAAATCATAGGCAGAATTGATGATTTCAAAATTGTTTTAAAAAAACTGATATGAAAACATGAAATGTGCCCTTTCTACAGCCAAAAACTGTTAAGCCTCTCCAAAATCTCTACTTATCTGCTTATAACCCCTTTTAAAAATAAACGCCTGTATCAAAAGGCATCTCAATAAACATACAGCTGTTTAATGTGTTTGTTACAGAGAACCTGTAATGATCACCTGTGTTGGACTCTTAACGAGAGGGTTTCTTTTGCCAAAAAAAGGACAAAATGCTTCTGATTGTGACCACTTTACAGTCCATGCCAATCTGTCCCTGCCCCCTCCAAACCCACGCCCAAAGCTCAGTTATGGGTCCGTAATGCAGGCAGGTCCATTTCCCACGAAGAACGACACTTTGATAAATGCAGAAGGCAGAAGACCGAGGTAGATGATGTTTCGTGGATGAGGGGTCTATAAATAGTGTGCGCTGTGGACTTATCAGTGCAGACAGAGCAATCAAGTTTTAGCGTATGTAATATGATCTAACCGTGCTGCCCCTAAGTTCTCCTAATAGAGTGATGCTCAATAGTGAATCTATGGCTGATCCCCCTGTGCTCTAATGTCAAACAACCTAATTGTTTTATTGACTTTTCACTGTGCATAATGAGGTACTGCAGTCGCAGGAGCATGCCACCTGTATGTAGCATCTAGGGGTCTGAATCTTTGGCTTTCAGCCAAGTGATAAGGTTTAGGAAATATGAGTACAATATTGGTACATTTTTAGAATGATATGATTCATTATATTACAGTTTGATGTAGCAACTTCTTTAGCCAAAAACAAAAAACTATGTTTGAAATAAATAGCACCCAACGGTCCTCCCTGTATGCGCTTCATTTAACACTCTCATTATACTGAACAATACACCTTTATACTGTGCTTTATCATTTGATCTAGCTGGAACAAGGCTCACTCAACTACACAACTATGGTTGAATGAGAGCTAAGCCTGCTGCCAATCCGTCCAGCATGCCCTAAACCAATGGGATGTACAAATCAACAACCTTGACGGCTGCACATAAATCAGCAGATTCTCAAGCATCATCATTTCTCAGCAGACATTTACAAAGAATGACGGACAAGTTTAGCTCATACGTAAATGCCTGTGAGACGGATTCACACAACAGTGAACTGTGATGTTATTACTCCCTTGTTTAAATATCTCTTTCTCTTTTTAATAAAAGTGTAACTTGAAAGGTGAAATGTTGTGATTTGTTTGTGCAAACATTATTAGACGTTTAGTATCTGTAGCGTCAATGTGCTTAACTTGCTTCACTGGGTCAAATACTGAAATAACTGAATGGATGTAGTAGGCTGTTTAAGGAGAAGATCAGCTTACCTTATGCCAGAAACGAGGAGCATCTCTCAGAGAGAGAGCCTAGGTAAATGTAAGGATGGAGCCAGGTTTAGTTGGCGGGTTTTTAATTTGTCCAAATTGAGGATATAGCATAGCATGGCCCTGTACCGACTAGCTTTGGTACCAGCAACATTCTTGCAACGAGCTATACCTCAGTTGTGAGCTATACCCCAAGTTTAGTTGTGAGATATTTGAATATTAATGTGAGAAATGTTGCATTGTTATGACTTTATCTAATTTTCGGTTTTTACCCAAAATTTTTTTTAAATTGACATGATTAGTGTTTTTCTGGTTTATACAAGATTTTCAATTCAATATTTTGCCTGAAATTTATTTTTTTTATTAAATGCAGTCCCGTATTTTGTCGTGGTTCCCAATTTGACAGACAATGATTGTTTTCAATCTTTTCCGTAAAAACTGTAGTTAGGAGACAGAGAC
>JAOYSI010003015.1:0-15513 GCA_025775065.1 Hiodon alosoides
ATATATATAAACATAAGTTATTTAGTTTGGCTGTAAGTGAGGAAACCTTTGCAGTGTGTCATGTGTCACCATTGGAAGTTACAGACGCAGTTCCTCATATCTCACCAGTGCTTTATGCAAGACTCTTGTAGAGTGAACTGTATTGTCCTCCTAACAATGGTGAATTTGAAGCATAATCTCTAGTCACAACACAAAAGATAAAAGATAAGCATCTCTTTTGCGCGGTGCCTTGGGGCTCCCTCGGGCCACGCTTGCAGTACGCAACCGGGTGTCTGCGACCACACGGCGGCATGGACCACTGCTCCTTAGATGGTTTAATGGCCTTCATCATACAGAGCAGGTCTGATTTTCTGAAGTTTAGACTATGTGTTTGTCTGCTTGATTTAATTGACACAAATGTTTTCCTAAATGAATTCCCAAACTTCAAGTAGACATTTTGGAAGTAAAAAATGGAAGTCTTTCGTGGGGGAGGAATAATTCAGAATTATGCTATATATAATATATAGTTTTTCTTCAGCAGAACTTGAAATACAAGTTAAACGCTTTGAGAAAGCTGAGAGTCGGGCAGAGTTCGTAAGTTCACCTGAGCAGGTGAGGCGGGAGGACTGAGTGATGTGTGGAGGGCGGAGTTGAAGTGCTCAGAGACAGGTGAGATGAGCTGGAGCAGTCACTGTGAAAAGCAGGAGAGCCCTGGGGTGTGTGTGTATCTGTGTGTGTGTGTGGCTGTGTATGAGGGAGCCCTCCAGCTTCTTGTTCAGGTGAAAAATCTAAATTGAAGGACCTTGGACTCACAGTGCCTTCAAAATTTCCGGTAATTTGAAATTTGAACACACTTACAGAGACCTATGAATCTGTCAATTTGTCTGAAAAGGAAAAATCTGTATTTTTTGCAAAAAAAAAAACCTTTGAACATCATTAACAGCGTGCAGCAGTGTTGCAGCATGTTGCAGCAAAAACTACTTTTGTTTTACAAATAAAATAAAATATAAAAGATGTGTTCAGGGTCTGCTGTTTATGTGTTCATGCACAATTTAAAACAGATTTATCCAAATGATAAGGGTCTATTCAGGGTTACAGATTTATCAGAACAATGAGATGTCTTTCCCAGTATGTGATTGACATTTATTTACATTAAATGTGACATTAACGTGTCTTCAGCTCTGAACCCTGTTTTCATAGCATTGCTTATGAAAAGGCTTATCAATTTAAACTGCTGATATTTCCGATGAGGGTTAGCATGGTGGCTTGGTGGTTCGCCTTGGTGCCTCACAGCGCCAGAGTCTTGGGTTTGTCACTCATCTCTGGTCTGTGTGGAGTTTTTGAGTTCTCCTGTGTTTCCACCAAGTGCATTGGTTTCCTCCCACAGTCGGAAGGCTTCCACGTTTGAATTGGTGAATTGGTGACTGTAAAATTGGTACTTGTGATTGTGTCTGTCGGTATCTCACCCTGCGATGGACTCTGGCACACCGTGACCCTGAATTTGATAAGCAGTTACTGAATGAATGAATATGATAATTCCAGATGTACTGGACATCCCTTCAATTAAACGCTTACCTTTTGAGGTTGACTCTCAAAACCATTTTCACGCGGTGTTATGGTAAGTTTCCTGCATCTCTTCCCGGCCAGGTGGTGATGATCCTGATGGCAGTGAGTCTATGTGGATCCAAATCCTTACAACCATCTCGCCTGATTTTTTTGGAGGTAACTGACCCGCTACCTTTGAATGGTATGGTTCTGTGACTTTAAACCTGGTGCTGATCACTGACGGTGGATGCCTTCTGTACCTAACCTCCACTTACCGGCTGTGGTAATAACACAGTTGGTTGCTAAAAGTTATATTCCAGGCAACCAGAAACATGATGCTGGCATGTTCAGTCTTTTGTGAACTGATTAATTGTAATGAATGTTGTATGTTCTTTGTGAACGACGGGCCAGCTGTAATGGTATTTGCGTAGTGAGTTTGAGTCAGGATAAGGTTGTTGTATTATCTGTCCGATTTCTGTAGCTCTGACTTCTGTGTTGTTCTCCCACAGGGTTCTACAGAGGAATTGTTTGCACAAAAGTAAGTGACAGCTGTTTCTGAGATTTCTACCCGTTACAGCTGCAGCGCTGTTCACCTTGTTGAGAGAAGCAATGGCGCCGTCCATTTTCCCCATCGTTTCCGGTATTTAGGCCTTGTTGCTTTTGTAGATCTAGTTGCTGTTTAGCAGAATTTACAGTATTGGCCTGGTTGCAGCTTAAAGATATGAGATTGGGGTCTGATGCAAAAGAGGGGTCTGTGTGCGTTCAGTAATGCTGAATAGTAATTTCGACTGGGGTTTAATGGTATACATGCTGTGTTGGGTGTGTTATCACTGGTCTGGGACCTGTGAGTGCACATGAGTAATTCTGCTCTGTCTTAATGAGTTAAATTCTGAAGGGGAAAAAAATGTGGAAATAAAGTGGTTTTAAAAGGCAGGTTTTGAGGAAAGGCGGTTAGAGAGGGGCTGTTGCCATGGTGACGGCCATGTGGCCACTGGTCCTGGCGTATTTGTTTGCGTTGCGGGTTTATTGAGAAAAGGAGAGGTTCTGCAGGAAACCCCCCACCCCCGTTCTGGGCGAGCGCAGGTGCTGTGTTGGGTTTGATCAGGTTTAATCACGCTCTAACTGAAGTGCTGCTGCTCCACCTTTCCACCTGCAGGAGTTCCATTTGCATAGGCCCCCGTAACTGTCGCCACCCTCCCCAGTTTCAGAATGGACTCATGGCTGAGTGACAGCGTGCATGTGACGCGGCCACCTCTCTGCCTGAGTCTGCGTTCTGAAAGGGGAGAAGTCCACCCACCGCCCTCACTCAACACCGTGTTAATTCTCGTACGGATCCGATAGAGTAGGGAGGAGAAATTCGGACACCCTGGTGTGTGGCAATTTGGGTGTCTGGTCAGGGTCCGTTTCACACTGCTTATAGCGACGCTCTGGTGTTCTGCGGCGGTTTGGGTGTCTGGTCGGAGTCCGCGCACTTTTCTTACGGTGATACCCTAGTAAGTGGCGGTTTGGGTGTCCAGTCCTGGTCCGCGCACACTGCTTACGGCGACACTCTGGTGTGGGTGTCCAGTCGTGTTACCTGGGCTGCTCTCCAGGTAAGGCTAGTTCTCACGGTCTGATTACTTAGCGCTTTGCGAGCTGAATTTGCTTTTGTGTTATGTCTAATTCCTGTAGTTAGTTTATGCTCAGATTTCACCATGCAGCTACTTCAATGCCAAAGCATTGATGGTAGCCAATATATACTATTGCCTGTTCCAGAAATTGATGTCCACCAGGTGAAGCCATGAGGATGCGTCTTAGTATGACACATGTCTGTCTTATTAGTTCGTCAGTAACATAGCTATACGGTATATCCTTGCAGCCGCACTCTTCACAACCACAGCAGCCACCACAGACCGTATACTCAATGCACAGCTTGCATTGAAGCTGGGTATCTGATCTTAGATCAGTTTCGGCCCACTGGCCAATCAGACAAGGCTCATGGGTTACATAATCATAGTGAAGGGACTTATCGACTTCTAAGCAGTAACTTGTGGCTCAGTGGGGCTCGGAAGGATTGGTATATTTTGCAGTGGAGCTCATTGAAGCCTTTCCTGCTCAATGCCTGCAGGCTTTCTCTGCGTCTCTTGTACTCCAGTGTCACGTGACGATGGAGCGTGTGTGGCAAGAGCGTGTGTCCCTGGAGAATCGGGTGTCCCTTTATGCCGATGATCGACATGGACGTGATCTGTGCCTAAAGGGGCGAGGGAGAGGAATGGATTTCAACAAAGTGATGGTTTGCTGGGATCATGGTGGCTTGTTTGGACTTTGCTCCGAGAGCGGGCGATAATGAGGCTGAAGTGTATTAAGCACAAAACTGAAGGGATTTCATAGGCACTGAAACTAACTCAGCTTCCTTCAGGAAATATGATAGGGATTTTAACTGAAAATCTTCCTGGGCAACTTTGGTTGCATCCGGAATCTGTTGTGACGTCACTTCAACGCCAGGTTTTGTCATTGTTTCAGAACGGTCTTTTTTGGTACTTTCCCGTGCAGTTTGGAGGTACCGCTGAGGCCACAAGGTTATTGTGACTGAACACTCAGGGCATTACCGGTGATGTTTGCTTTGGCCTCCTGCACATCTCACAATGGTGAGAGAGCCGCACGTTCAAGGCTCTGCCAGCCTGTACTGTGCCAGGGTCCTCAGAGCTGTAGCAGTAGGTTCGGTGGGGAGTGGCAGGACGTTGCTCCTGTCCCCTGTTTTCACTGGTGACGCTCTTGTCAGACCAGAGAAGCAGGAAGTGGCAGGTGCTTTTTGCAACCCTTGAAGCGTCTTTATAGAGGACAAACGGGTTTGGGGGGCTGGGATTTTCCCCTAAACCGAATTTTTTTTTCCTCGTCCTTCTCTGGAATTCTGCCTTGTGTACCAGTGTGTTCTGTAGAGACTTGCAGCGGGTGGGTCTGGGGGTGGATGAAGTAATATAGTAATGTAGTAATGTTAATAGTGTGCTAGTCTGTTTCGGTTTCTCGCGCCCTGAGTTTCGAGTATCCTGTTTGGATTGTAAATGCCCAGCTTCTTTCCCAGCAGTCTGGTTTAGTTTCCTTAGCTGTGTCTTCAGGGCTCTTTACTTCTCTCTACCTCTGGCAATATTAGCTTTGGTTTTGCTCTTCACTGGAATTGTGGGGATTTTCCTATTACACTTCCACACTGCTGAGGGTGTCTAGCTGGAGACGCATTTTCAGTTTCTTTGGAAAAGCTTCTTGACCACCTTTTCCAAATGAAAAGGTTTAATTCAGAACTGTTGCTCGATTGAATTTGTAATTGGATTTTGTTTTTTTCGAGAAAGTAGCTGCGCTCGTGTGTATTGGAGGTTTAGACTCTGAAGATGTTGGCTGGATGAACTGATGCTGAACGTGCTTGTATGTCATGTTTAATATCGGATTTCGTCCACTTGGGGTTGAAATTAAATCATGCCCTTCACTTTCATCGGAGTAAACGGTCGTCGCAGATGGTAACAATTCATGTTAGTGCAACGGAAACCAAAATGTATTTTATTTTGTGCTCATTCTGTGTTAGAAAATATATTCTACAACTCTAAGATTGTGTGGGTGTTAGGGGGAGGGTGATCCTGTCAGATAACCTGAAGGGTGAGCTCTGAGGTGGCCATCTTTACCTGGAACTGACCTAGGCCAGTCTGGGCATGTCGGGATGCTGTTGTGTAATGCTGGAAACAGACCTGGTTCTTGCTAAACCCCTAAATATATGTATTCCTCCCCCTTCATCTCTCCCCAAAAATACAGGTCTCTTTTTTGAAGTAGTTTTCAGTGGTGCTGTAATGTTTTGAAATCCAGAGAATTTCCCTGGAAAAAAAAGCCTCAAATGTTTGGAATTGTTATGTTAGAAAGCAGGAAATGTGATCAGTTGAACTTTCAGAACCGAACAGAAAAATCGCACCGCATGGGGGCGGGAGACGCGAAACGGCGCTTAAAGTGTGAAACTACAAACGCTTCCATGTGGACTCGTTAACTGTGAACGAATTCTGGCCTTTGACACGTACATTGTTTAAAGCAGCATTATAGAGTGCAGTCTGATCTTGGGTCTTAGACTGATTATAACATAGGTGTCGTTTGAGAAAACCGCTCGGTCGAACAGTGTTTCCGAAGGCACACACCTGTCTTTGAGGCTTAGTGGGCGAGGAAGAGGATGGGAAAGCACCAGTAGTCGTGTTTACTGTGGGGGGGGGGCCCAGGCAGCAGCCCCCAATGAGGGATCATGTCTGCTGTATGTATGTGCCTGTGGGTTTCTCTCTGTGACCCAATGGAGTTTTCCAGTTAGCTGGTCGAGAAGCCATCTCATACAATCTCGCCCTGTGAGGACCTTGTAATCACTTCTCCTGTGTATCTCCTCACTCACTCTGCTCAACGCCACATCAAAATGTGTTTGGGTAAGCACTGTGGTGCGCAGTAGTATGTCTGTGAAAAAATACCATTGCGCAGGGCTCAGATAACTGCAGTGCAATACATATAATTGGCGATAAATGGCTTGTATTGATGGAACTGTAAAATCAGACCTGTGGGTTTTTTAAATGTTTCAACCTTTCTGACATGTCAGCTCCGCTCACTAGGCTTAGGAATGAGTGTCTCTCTCACACAGGGATAGGTGGGGGCAGTACCCAACACCCTCCCACCCCCGCACTGTGCACACAGCTGGGCTCTGATGAGTGTGACTGCAGCCGCTCGCTGTGAATTGACTGGACGGTGAGTGGCGTGTCCCCCTGGGCATGTTTGAGGCTCACATTGTTTCTGGTCTGAAATCCTTTGTGACTGGTTAGTGCTAACCCTTCAACAGCTGAGAACCTGCAGTCTCAGCCGGCGAGAATGTTGAGAAATTGCCATCTGAGCCAGGTGATAAGTCCATGTTCGGACTCGCAAGGGATGGCAATAAGGTGGGTGGAATCTTACCGTTCACCAAAAAATGTAATCTTACCATTAGCCAATAAAGGAATCTGGTCGGTTCAACCAGCCCCACCCCCGTCCCCTCAACCTCTCTTCTCCAAACCACACAAATGGGCGGGAGGACGGCGAAAAGGCCTGAGATGAAAGGTGGGATTGTGGCTGGAGGTGGAACAGGACCTGGCCACCTGGTTACAAGGTGACTGAAGGCATATAATGGAGGTCCTGTCAGATGCCCCTGGGAAGAAAGAGAGGCCTTTAAGACCTCTTTTCTTTAGCTGGAGGTTAGGGTCTCGCGAGCACCGACCCCCCAGTGGGGTCTGAGAAGCCAGGTCTCGGCCAGCCGTTTGTTCTTCCTGGGCTGGGTGACCGTGTGCTATGTTGCCGGGACCGTGTCACTCCGGGTTCCTGGTTTTAAGATGAAGGGTCATCAGGGTTTGTTGTCATGACTCGGGTTACCGCCACAGGGACACGTAGAGAGGACTTGTTCATATTAAGCAAATCAAACCCAAACATTATTGAATATCCTAGCTTTGTTTATCCCTTAATCATGAAGATAGCCACGAAGGATTGGGGTAGGTTGATGGTTTGTTGTGGAGAGAAGAAAAATTTCCCGATGTTTGCCAATAAAGGACCTTAGTAAACCAACAAGGTTCTAGGGGTTTAATTACTAAAATGTTCTAGTACGGTGTGTGTCACAATTTACAAGTTTTCCTGTAAAGCAGAGTACACCTGCTGCAGCTAAGAGCTAGGAACGTTGGAGGGAGTGTGTGCTGACAGATCCCTGTCACACTGGGCTTCTTTTTAAAATTCCAACAGAGAATGGGACATAAGTGGTGGTAAAATCAGTACAAAAACAGTCGCCGTGGTCGATCCAGATCAGAAACACAGAACAAACTTTACAGAAGAGTGAATGTTGAGCGGTTGAGATCTGTTCCACAGTTCCCCCGGACAGTCAGGAATAAAGTTGGCCCGGTAATATGCAGCCTTAGTAGTGGGTACTTTTATTTATCCCCCATGGGAAAATTTCGAAAAGCCTTTGTCAGAAGAAAATAATTGTGTACATTGTAGTGGGTATTTAAGATTTTTACTTGGTGATGCTTAATGGGTTTTGATGAGTTTCTGTGATTAGAGGAGTTTTGAGTGGTGATAATGGGTTTGGATGAGCTTTTGTGATTGGAGGAGTTTTGAGTGGTGATAATGGGTTTGGATGAGCTTTTGTGATTGGAGGAGTTTTGAGTGGCGATAATGGGCCAAGTTTTCTCACTGGCGAGTTTGACTGTGGTTCGGCCCCTCCTTGAAGACAATGCTTCTTGGGAACACGATCAGTGATTGCGTTTATTTGTGTCCCTGTGGGTATGTAAATAAACAAAACGAGCTGCCCATGGCCATAGCATCATGCAGAAAGACACACCGAAAGGACCTCCAGGAGATGCATTTGAAGTCTCCTCCCAATAAGTCTGTGTTAACGTCTCTCTCTCTCCAATAATTAACCAGTCCGGACTGCCGAGGAAACTTTCCTCTGTGTGTCCCGTCAATAAAGCTGGGGAACGGGTGACTGCTCTTAGGAATGGGGCAGTTCTTTACAAACGTTTAAATCACGTGTCCCTCAGTCAGTTCATGAAGAACATGACGTTTTTTATTGTTTTTCCTGCACTCACTTACATGCATACACTGCTGCAAATGCGAACAAAAATCAGATAAAAATGCAAAAAATGAAACCGTGGTAGTGTAAATGTCCTCTTCAAAGCTGGAAACAACAGCAAGACAACAGCAAGACAACAGCAAGACAACAGCAAGACCGTGGAAGTATAGCTGGAGGGCTGCTTGAGCTCTTGACCTCTTATCCAACAATGAAATGTTAAGTTTGATTTGAAAGGTGAGACCCAAACTACAGGGGGAAGGGTCTTGTGACCTGCATGGAAATGTCCCCCACAGCGGACAAGGAACCACCCCCCCCTCGGCACCCGCTCCTTCCAAAACAGGTCCCAGGAGATCTCCAGGGGGGTGTGTATGGCTACTAAAGACTAATCTCTCTGATCAAGTGCCTGAGTTTACCTTTTTTATTTAAACCCCTCTGATCCAGAATATATATATATATGTCCCTTATTCTCGCCTGTCTTTGTTTTACCGAGGGTATGGAATAGTCAACCTTTGGGCGTGATTCATGTTTGGTTTTATGTTTGGTTTTAAAACTGCAGGTGTCTGAGATTTGTGATGCAGTAGCAAAGGGGCTTTGTTCGTTTCATCACATCTTCAAAGATGTGTGCCCTGGCAAGTTTCGCACCTCAGTCCAAAAAAATGTATTTAATTTGCTTAGATATTAATGGCGCGACTATCGTTGTCAAGTTCCTTCCTTGGAGCACAATTTAAAGCACTTTCTCAGAAAGTTCAGTCTCAAGTGATGTAAAAGACATGTAAACCCTGCAGTGTTAAAGTCAGATACGGTGATGTAAGTTTTGGTTTTTGATGAGATGTAGAAAAGCTTTGCACCACCGGCTCCGTGTTAACACGCTGCCTGAAAAGCCACATTGGCGTCCAAATTCATGTATAAGTTAAACTGATGTAAATGGGATTGGTTTAGTTTTAACAGGTCGTCAGAGACATTCCCGCTAAGTATTCAGTATGCTTTCGCTGTCCTGCCTGGAGCACTGATTTTCATTTGACCATTATATTAAATGTTGAACGAGCTGTCTGTATGATTGAGTAATTCATTAATACACCAGCGGCTTTTAACAAGGTGGGTCGTTGTGGGTTTACACAACCTGGTGCTCGTTGTCGTGGTGACCACTCGTCAGCCAGAAGCTGATGTGAAAAAAGGGACACAGATCTTTCCTCAGGTGTTTTTTTTTTTCTGTTTAGAATTGCTTGCATGGAAGAACAAAACCAGTTGGACCAGACTGCACGTTCTCCTGGTGCTGAAGTTCTCCTCAGCATGTGTATTATGACAAACAAATGTTGCTTAAGGGTTAATCTTGGCTCCCGAGACGTGTGCTTGTCTCACGAAAGCTTGTGTGCTTGCCCCTATCCATACAGGGCTCAACACCTCTAGGCTGTTTTCCCCTGCTGCCCAGGAACATTACAGATGGCCCATCTGTAGTCTTGAGGACTGAAGGTTGTACCAATCCCTGCCGTGCTGCCAGCCAGCCTTTCTGAAGGTTTGAAGGTGGTGGCACAGACTAAAGGTTGTTGCTTTGGGCTGTAGTTGGATCAGAGGAAGGAATGGCTCTGTCACAGATTCGCCGTCATTTACCTTGGCTTCCCTTCTCATGTGAACATGATTCGGGTTTGGTGGCTGCCTTAAACGCACTTGGATTGGTGCTCATTTTTTATGGAGACCAGGAGATGATCAGTAGTGGATAGAAGGAAGTCTGTTGATTGTAGATTATTGGTGGTGAACGGGAGGAGATCTGGTGATTGGAGATGATCGGTGGTGAATGGGGGTCAATTTGGGTTACGTGGCCATTCGGGCTCTGTTTTACAGTTCTTAAAGTGGCAACTGCTTGCCGGCTTTACATGCTGTTATCATCTGATACTTGTTGAGGCGAGTAACCAAAGAGTAAATGTTTAAAGGATGCCGTATTATGAGGCCATTGAAATGAGTCACGACTAACGAAAGTGCGGCCGCATAGCGACGGACCAGACTAGCGCTCAGACGATCACACTTGTGTGGCAAGTGGCAGACGAGGGTGGGATGCTGGGAGTTTTTTTTTTGGTGGCCGGCGGTGTGAATAGTTTGCCCTCTCTCTCTCTCTCTCTCGGTTCTTCTTTTTATGTTTTTCACATTCAGTAATTTCCTCTCACATTCAGTCATTTTTCTCTCGAGGTTACTTTGTGTGTTCCTGTGGATTTCCCTCATTTCTGACTCATTGGGGCCTCAACACTTGCTGAGACCTTTAAAAAAAAAAATATATATATATATAAGTTGTATTCTGTTTGTCATGTGTTTTAAGTTAACTTTGTGCATTGGCTAGTCATTAACTGAGAGATCCTCTATAATATTTATAATATTGCCCTTTTAAACTCTACAAGCTCAAGGGTACAACAGTAAGAAGTGAGGATTTGAACCGATGACCCTCTATAAACCACTGGTTCTCTAAATGGTCCTCTCTGTTAGCCTTAGAGAGGCTAAGATGTTCATCCATTCGTTATAAAGATAATGTTCTCATCATTTCTACATATTAACATTGCAGGAATTAGTAACGTGTTTGTTTTATAGATGGATGTTCTCACATCCTGTACTGGATACTTTAACGTATACAGAGATGTTGCTGCCTCTTTGTGAGAAGGTTGTGTCTCAGGTAGCCACGGCTGTGTCAATCGAGCAGTAATATCTTCCAGTCTCTTTGTGACGCGGTCTCTGTGGGGGGCTATTGGACTAAAAAGAGGATGAAGATGTCTTTCATGGAGACTGAGAGGTTTAAGTAAGCCCTTACAGAAGTGTGTGTAATTGATATCATATTTAAGTTTGCCCCTTTGTGCCATCGCCGCCTGAGCGGAAGCCATTGTTCCAGCGCGGGTCCCTCAGAGCAGGGCTCTGTCAGGCGACGCCTTGAAGTTCCTGCTCAAGAGCGGAGCGCTGTGCCAGAGTCGCGCGAAGAAGAAGCCCCCAGCTGCGCTGCACGTCACAGATACCGTCACAGCGCCATTACAGAGCCCTGTGCCCCATTGCCAGATGAGTGGGATAACATCTTGGGGGTAGGGTTATCATTTGGAGGGCGTGGCTCTCAGATCTTGCTGAGAGGCATGCTGCTGATTTGACCCAATCCATTTATGGAGAAAAGAGAGCGAGAGACAGAAAGATGGGGAAAAAGCGTTGTCGGGACACAATAGGTCCTCCTTTGAAGCGCCTGTCCTCCGCCCCTAAATTTGGTGGCCTTCACTTACACTGCTTCACTTCACTTTTCCCCCTTCACTTTATTCTTCCCTGCACAATGACAAAAAATTACCCCTCGTGCTAGCTGAATAAACTGCAAATTACAGGTGTAATTGTTAAATGATTTCCTCTTTTTGTAAGAGATATGTGATACACTAAAGGTACTGCTATTCAACAGTAATCCTAGAGGTTTAACTACCCATAGTGCATCAGTCACAACAGTGCCCTCCCTCCCCTTCGCCTGCCCCTCATACTGGAGACCCCAACAAAGAGGCTGGAATAAAGGGTCTTTTCACCCAAAGAAGCTGAAGGGGGCTCCTGGGACCGTTCTTGGGTGGACGGGAGATGTTCATGTTTCGATAGCCTTGGCCGTTTTCCAAACCCCTCGCACTCTCACGATTAACATCCAGTCATCCCTCAGTGGTTCTGCAGCAAAGAGGGGATGCTCTAGAAGCTGTAGAGCACGCTGTGAGGGCCGATGTAATCCGAACCTGACTTCCTTCTTCCTTCCTTTTTAGAGAGACAGACAGCAGACAGCAGACAGCAGACGCAGTGGCTCCTGCGACAGACAGACAGACAGTGCAGAGGCACAGCGAGCACCGGGTCCAAGAGTCGGTGGTCCTGATGTATACAGTGTATACAATACCGTGTTTTGTTTTTAATTTTGCACAATATTTAGGAATGCTTTGGCAACACATGCAAGGCGATGGCATGCCAATATATCTTTATTTGATTTGAGAAAGAGAAAGAGCCCCGCTGCTTGTAATCCTCAGTCACATGATCTGTGCCACTGCTCTGTTGTGTGAGTTGGAGGAAGAGGCAGCTCAGAGTCTGCGTGTGAGGAAGGGACTGGGACAGGCTGTGGTGTGAGGACAAGGTGCGGTGTGAGGGCGGGCTGCTGTGTGAGGAAGGGACTGGGACAGGCTGTGGTGTGAGGACGGGGCTGTGGTGTGAGGACAAGGTGCAGTGTGAGGGCGGGCTGCTGTGTGCGGACGGGGCTCGGACGGGCTGTGGTGTGAGGACGGGGCTTGGACGGGCTGCGGTGTGAGGACGGGCTGCGGTGTGAGGACGGGCTGCGGTGTGAGGACGGGCTGTGGAATGAGGACGGGGCTCGGACGGGCTTTGTTATTCAGCCTCCCAAACTGCGGATCCTTTTCATCGTATCACACAAGCTTCAGACACAAACCCTCTGTGTTCCTCAGTCAGAACCACTTAAGTTTAAATGGCTCCTGGCTTCTTTTGATGCACTAATAAATGAGTGAAATCTGCTCTTATGCCTGTAGTCATATGACACTCCTGTATTGAATAGAGTGTTGCGGAGCCATTATGTGAAGCTATGTTCAGACTATCGTATGGACATAATCTGATGTGGGAAGATCTGGTGAAAATAACCTCCACGTTATGAAATGCGGTGTAAGGCTCTTGTCTAAAGGTCTCCTTACCAACCAGTGAGGTTCTCTCCTTATTATAATCTAGCTGCAGCATTGTGGGAATGTTAGCTGGGAACTAGCTAGTCGGATTATTCTGTGACTCCTTTGTACGGATTAAACTCCACTTTCAAATTGTTGTTTCGGGTGTTTGGTGCATGATGCTAGGCATGTTTAATTTTCGTGGTTAGAATGTGATGGGGGGGGTCAGCCTTGTTGTTTAGAGTAGCGGTTAAGGCAGCGGACTGCACAACTCCAAGACTGAAGTCAATTTAAGGGGTTCAGTGTCAGACATTCTGTGTAAATACGGTGGGCCAGAGAAGGAAAGGAATCGTTTGCCCTCCATCCACAGTGAGCTGGAGATATTGTCCCCTGTCTCCATCAGATCGTTTATGCGGTGAGCATAGCGGCGGCTAATATCCAGAGCGAGGTGATTACAGAGCCAGCTGGTATCCTCACAGGTGGAACTACCCCTCCTCATTTCAGCCATTTCATCTCACAGCCTGCTGTCAAGCTGCATGGAACTCTTTATATTAGATTCCTTGAACTACACCGACAGATTATCGTAAATCATCTTCACGTAACTGCTCGTACTTCTGTCACTAAATATGGAAAAACTAGTACATTTACCAACAGAATTAATGAATTAATAGCATAATCTGTATTTCAAAAAGCGTTTCAAAAATGAAGATTCCGACTGAAATGGACGATTGCAGCTGTGTTGTGTTACAGGTAACTGTTGATGTTCAGGACTAATGTTTACTCCAAGTAACACTGTTCTTTACATTTTTTCATGCCTCCATTGTCTAAAAAAAATTAATGGATCTTTTTTTAGGGTTTACTCTCTTCGTTTAGGTATTGCCAGAGGTGTAAAATAAATTCTGTAGAAGTTCAATCATTTTCTAATTATACCCTTTATATACAATTAGTCTTCCTTAACAACAGCGTAGTGTTGTTAATTTCAGAAAGTCTCCTGAATTTTTCTACACTCTAGAAACAAATTTCTAATCAGCGAGGGTTTTATAACAGATGTTATTAAAAGGAAGAATTACTCCTTTAGGCAGAACTAATGCTGTTGGAGAGGGTGTTGCTAAAATGTTTCCCTTATTTGCTATCTGCGGTCTGCAGTTTTCCCCCTTGCTTTTCATAAACATAACAAACGAGGGCATTTGCATGTTCTTTCCTCGTGAGCAGAAACGGCACGTCCCGTAGTTGCGATGAAGGCGAAGGCGGTTTTGACAGGCCGTCTTTCCAGTTTTTTGTGACGGGAGGCTTAGCGAGTTTTAGCAAGAGGTGAACCCCCCCCACACATCATTCCCTGCTGTCTGACTACCAGCAGACATTCCATGGAACGCAGGTGTGGCCAGGTAACTCAACCCCCGCCGACACTGCGGGGACGGGGGACGGGTGAAACCCGTGAATCGGAGGCCACTCAATTAGCTCTGAAAAGCTCCTCTGTGACAACACACTTACCAGGAGCCCAGCGTTACAATGAGACAGAGTGTGTGTGTGTGGGGGGGCCGCCTTCATATTCATGAGCCCTCTTTGGCACACTGGGGCGGGGACAGCTTGTCTGTCTGGTGTAAACGTCATTATCATTTTCAAATCAATTAGCCTCCCACACTGCGGGGCCTGGCAAGCCATTTGCAGTCACCATTGTGGTGAAGAAAAAGGGGGGCAGGGGGTAATTTTCCCTAATCGGGAGGAATGACAGCAGGGAAGGAGGGAGAGTTTGATGGGACCTGAAAGCCAGGTTCAACAACGCCCCACAAAAACTCCAAAGACTGCAGTGTCCAATTCATGGACCAGGCCAAAATACACTACAGTTCTTCTCTTCCCACACAAATGAAACAAGATTTTAAAAAATGCCCCTAAACAATTGGCCCAGTCTAAAAAGAAAGATTCAAAGTGAACAGGTTTTACATTCAAAGATCCAGTCTGTTAGATCCAGTTTTGCTAACAAAGTGTCTGTTCATCAAACATCGAAGTGCTTAACAGTGGGGTTTACTCCACAAAAAACCGACGAAAACATTGTCCTCTGAAAAGTCCCTGAGCAAGTGCTTAATTACTTATGTGTGTTTTGATTTAATCGGAAAAATTCATTAATTCAACAGAATATCTGGGCCTTTCTCTTCAGTTAATCTGCTGTGGTCATTTTTTTTTGTGGTGTGGGAGAAAAAACGGATCCCTGCCTAGGAACTGGTCGCAGGGATGGGTCCGGATTTCTCACGGTTATCCCCGTCCTCCATTCATCAAACGCGCGAAGAAGCCGTCCGCCAAGAGTGAAAGGTAGTTTATTGGTGCTTTATCAGCCATTTAACACTCGACCCTCTCGTAATTAGACTATGCCGTTCACAAAAGCCCCTCGCTATCTCAGTCATCAGCTGACAGCATTTCCATAATGTTGTTTTTAAAGAGGCGTCACGGCCCCCCCCCTCTGTCTCCAGGGTACCCCTCTTTGACTCATGTTCCCAGCACTCCTCCTCTCCCCGGAGAGCAATAGGGGTTGCTGACGGTTGCTCCTGTGGGCATCGGCAGATCGGCTGCGACGTGCTGTTCATCTGTGCGACCGACGAGCACGGCACGCCGGCCGAGCTCGGCGCCATCGAGGCCGGACAGGATGTCCGCACGTTCTGCGACGCGCAGCACGCCGTGCAGGCCGACATCTACCGGCGCTTCGGCCTGTCGTTCGATCATTTCGGCCGCACCAGTGCACGGCGAAACCATGCCCTGACGCAGCACTTCTATCGTCGGCTC
>JAOYSI010003016.1:0-14093 GCA_025775065.1 Hiodon alosoides
TAAATTATTTTTCCGCTCCTTAAGTTTTGATCTGCATTTGTCCTCTGCAAACTTAAACTGAATGTCTTAGAAAATTTAAATGACCAAATTTTATATATAATTTATGATTTTATTTGGATTACATTTTTGGTTTTTGAATAATTGGTTGGATAGGGGATGTTTTTGTTACAAGTATAATCATAAAACATTCATATAATATATTATTTCATGGACAACATAAATGTATAAAAGTTCTGGATGATCAGCCATAACATTATGACCACTGACAGGTAAAGTGAATAACACTGATAATCTAATTATCATGGCACCTGTCAGTGGGTGGGATATATTAGGCAGCAAGTGAACATTTTGTAGGAAAAGTAGGAAAAATGGGCAAGCTGAGCGACTTTGACAAGGGCCAAATTGTGATGGCTAGACGACTGGCTCAGAGCATCTCCAAAACTGCAGCGTGGGGAGCGAAGGCTGGCCCGTGTGTTCCAATCCAACAGACGAGCTACTGTAGCTCAAGTTGCTGAAAAAGTTAATGCTGGTTCTGATAGAAAGTTGTCAGAACACACAATGCATCGCAGTTTGTTGCGTATAGGTCTGCGTAGCCGCAGACCAATTAGGGTGCCCATGCTGACTCCTGGCCACTGCCGAAAGCGCCTACAATGGGCACATGAGCATCAGAACTGGACTCCGGAGCAATGGAAGAAGGCGTTCTGGTCTGATGAATCACGGTTTCTTTTACAACACGTGGATGGCCGGGTGCGTGTGTGTTGCTTACCTGGAGAACACATGACACCAGGAAGAAGGCAAAGCCGGCAGAGGCAGTGTGATGCTTTGGGGAATGTTCTGCTGGGAAACCTTGGGTCCTGCCATTCATGTGGATGTTACTTTGACACGTACCACCTACCTAAGCATTGTTGCAGACCATGTACACCCTTTCATGACAATGGTGTTCCCTGACGGCATTAGCCTCTTTCAGCAGGATAATGAGCCCTGCCCCATAGCAAAAATGGTTCAGGAATGGTTTGAGGAACACAAAAAACGAGTTCAAGGTGTTGATTTAGCCTCCAAATTCCCCAGATCTCAATCCAATCAAGCATCTGTGGGATGTGCTGGACAAACAAGTCCAGTCCATGGAGGCCCCATCTCGCAACTTACAGGACTTAAAGGATCTGCTGCTTACGTCTTGGTGCACCACAGCACACCTTCAGAGGTCTAGTGGAGTCCATGCCTCGACGGGTCAGGGCTGTTTTGTCGGCAAAAGGGGGAACTACACAATATTAGGCAGGCAGTCATAATGTTATGGCTTATTGGTGTATAGTGCTGCACAGTGGTTAAACTGTGCTGCGGCGGCGAGCTGGTGTGCTGTGTGAAAAGAGGGTTATGTGCCCCATTGATGTTGTTCTAAATAAATACCATACCACATTGGATAACAGAAATATGTCTACTATTATTATTGGGAACACACGTGCAAAAAAAAAACACAACAGATCTAGCAGCCAATACAATATTTCAGTATATCATATTTATATATATAAATACAACAGGAACGGGAAGACAGTGCTTAAATTTCCAGCTGTATTTGGACACTTCTGTATTGGTCATTTCTTGTAAAAAAAAAAAAAAAAGGTTTTACATTTATGTAAATATATATATTTTTTTACTAAGCAAAAATTAAAACTGCTTTAGATGTTCCAACTACCAATCTACATGACAATCATGAGGCTTGTTTTTCCAAATAAATGTATATAATATTTCATTAAAGTCTGAACAATTGGAAACTGGGACATAAGAACATGAAGGAAGGTAAAATGTTTTTTTAAATATATTTAATTGCCTAATCAAAAGACCTAACTGAATACATAATAAAACAAACAAGATTAGATGTCAATTTGATATATATATATATATATATATATATATATATATTTTTTTTTTGGCCAATAATTTTTGGTAATATTAATCTTTTATTTATTTACAACCAGCTTGAATTTGTTGTTGAAATTACTCTGGATACACACATTTCGTCGGTGACATCCTAAATATATAAAAGATAGGACTTGAAAGCAAACAGCAGAAAACTAAAATAATTGGCTTAATTAAGACAATGTTCAAATTTTCACTGGAAAGAAAATACTTTTAATTGAAAATCAGCATAATTGTAGCAATACAAATCCTTTCAGAAGCAGAACTGGGTGTTGCAAAACTGCAGTTGATAATGCATATTAAACCTTAAGTGACTGATACGTGTGTTTTGATTGATATCTCAGTCTCAATAAGACTGCAACTGAGTGAAAATAAGTGTAAAGAACTTCAAAAAAGTTTCCTAAAATGTCTTTTCTCAGTCATAATAACTTCTTACAGCCATATTTACTGATCAAAATGTAACTTGGCAACCAAGTGCCCTATTTATTAGAATCCGCACAAATCCAGTGATAGAGAATCATAGCACTGGCGAAGGGACAAGAACAGGCAAACAGGTCAATGCAAGGGAATCCACAAATCTTAAGTCAGAAGGACAGGCAATAGTAAAAACAGGGAAAGGCAAAATAGAAATAAAGGCTCAGAATGAAGAAAACAAGACAGTGATAGGAGAAACTAGGCTGAATAAAATGGCAATCGGAGGGAAGCAGGTACAGGGCTGGGGAGTGCTGGTCGAATGGGAGAGAGCAAGTGCACATTCTGTTGGGGGAATCTTAATTGAACAAAAGGAATGTCTGAAACAGGGTTTAGTATTCTGGTGATGATGACCTCTGGTGGTGAACTGGTGAAGTGCTGTGTGCTGACATCACAGTAATATAGAAAACACAAGACATGTTACCAGCACCAGCAACTAAATCAAACTAATACTGTATCATTCACTGTATCATCGACTGTATCATTCAAATAATTGTGTTTCTTCCGGAAAGGATGGCTTTAAGTATAATTTATTCCAAGTACATTATGAGAGCGACATTAAAGCTGACATTAAAAATCTCAAATGAATGACTTTAGGATGCGGGAACCATACTAAAATAAGTTGAAAAAATGGAACTGAAAAAATGAAAAGTGTTGAAGTGGTTTTTGTTTTGCATTTATTGTGTTTTGTTTAATCATTTTAGAAAATAATTTGTGGCCTTACACAGCCATTTTTGTTGTGTTTACATTTATTTATAGTAAATCACAAAGTGTTTGTATCTTTGGACCCTGGCGTAATCAAGCTGTTTTGGTGGTGAAGCCCTACGCACTAATAATACATTCTGCCAATAAGCCTGTTGTACATGAGGAACTTCTGACAGATGTTGGAAACCATACATTGGAGCCAGACTGATGCATACTCTGTGTATACAGATAGGGAGTGATTGCAAGGAGTCCGATTTGGAGGAAATGCTGGCATTTCATTGGGGGGGAAATGAAATCACAGAAAATCAATTCAAAAAAATTGTTGTGGTATCCCACAGGTTTGCCACAAAAATAACAAATAATAAAGAAAATAAAATGAGTGGGGGGTAAAGAACACAACAATAATCGGTATATTAAGTACACACCCCTCGAGATCTCCAAGCTTGCTCTACAATCCCCTGGCACAAAACAGGCAATAATTGTAGCAGGTGCAGTCTGCGGTAGCATGCCCATTGATTTTTAATGAGAGTACAGATACAAGTACTGTATAAACTGTCAGTTGCCATTTCTAGCTAGTTGGTCCTTTCTTTCATTGCGCCAACCTTAAATTTGACATTAGCAACTAATCTCAGGAGCAAAGTCTGGAAAATAATATTTAATGACACAGGTAAGTGGATTGGCTGCAACATAATGTGTGGCAAAAACAATTTGGTGCTGAGTATATTTAGAGAACGCAATGGGCATTTTCCAGCAAGTTTAATATTGGGTATCACAGACATATTTGTGATTATTGCACAACACCCAGTGACAGGAAAAATACATTTATACTACCATCAATGTGGGGAAGGCTCCCATGAAAATTCAACTTCCTGACTGGAGATGGCTTGCAACTGACAATGTGCTTTCTCAGTCTGACGAGAGAATGTGAGGGAGTGCGCCAGAAGCCTTTGGTTCTGATGTTGCAAATTTTCAGTTTCAGTTAATAGCTTTAAAAAGTATTACTTTGCTTGCAGAGCTGTTTTTGATTACATTTTAGATGAATGTGGCATGCCAGGATGTGCCCTACCCAGAGTGGCCAGAGACAGGGAGACGGGTAGTGGATTTTATTCCTTTTATTAGGCATTCTGCAACCAAGACAAGAAATATAACTCAGCTAAATAACCTTTTAAATATTGAAAAGAAAAAGACCCTTTCAGGGAAATATAAAAAATAAAGCTTTTTCATGCTAAAGCCACAGCCACCGACTTTCCAGTCTACTATCCACTCTTCAGTCGGGGGCAGCCTGGGCGTGTCTCATGGGCTTTTAAGTCACTAAAACCTTCCTAACCAAACATTTGTGTCCTGGGCACCCTCCCTAATCAAGCCCCTTTAGCGGTCAAATGTTTTATTCACATTATACAACAGCTTTTTTCGTGCTATGGGGGGGCTAAATGGACCTCAGATGTTAACCAAAGATTAAAAAGGACATAATGTGCCTTTATCAACACTCCAGCAACTTACATGAAGTCAGCCTATCCTTGATTAAATGTCATGCTATGATTGGTTATAGCGCTAAGGCAGGTGAACTGTGAAATTAATATTTTGACTCCAATTAATATTACTTCAGACTAGTGGGTACAAAATAAAAGTTAACACAATAAATCTCAGATACAAACACTCATTTGTAAATTGCCTGTTAATGATTCTGATATGATATTTATCAATTAATTCATCCCCCCCTTCTGCTTTTCGTGGCTTAAGTCTAGCTTCAAACCTAGAGGCACCTTTTTTCAAGCAGCTTGATAGCTCCTCGGACTGAAGCAGGACCATAAACAATCTATATTTCAATTCATTTGTTAAAGTATACATGTGTAATTTATTTTCAGTTTATTTTGAATAATAATGAATTAATAATTCAGTGATCAGAAGTAATGGCTCCTACAGCAGCAGCTCCAGCATCCCTAGCTTGAGATACTTTCCTTGAATCACATCACTCTCAATACTCACTTACCCTCCTTTTCTGTAGCCTTTATGTTTTTTATTATATGTATCCATGGAGTTTATGCAAATTTTGCTTATTCAACATCATTTGCGGGTCTTATCAACCCAATCATATATTCTCAACTGAACATAAGTTAAATGGCAGTGGCACGGACAACTCCTCCAGATACCAGTGACTGTGAACTGGAAAAATATAAAATATCACCTAATGGAACAGAGAAAACTTAACTCTTAATTTATATTATAAGTTTAATAATTAAACAGATCAGTGCTGGTAAGTTTTATCTGAAAACTTAGTGCTGCAAGAGCAGTTTACATTATGATAACACTAAAAATAACATGACAAATAAAACACAGTTAGCGGCCAGTTCATTGGGAACACCTCCCCATTCATGAACAAGTAGTGAGTTACGTTGCTATATAAAGCAGGTAAACATGTCATTAAGTGCCGGTTCCAGCATCTCAGAACCAACCACACTGTTGGGCTTTTCAGGCACAACAGTGTCTAGGGCTTACAGAGAAGGAAGCCACAAACAAAATACTGGCAGTCCTGTGGCTGAAGACTGCTCATTGATAAGAGAGGTCAAATAAGAATTGCAAGAATCGCGCAAGCTAATAGGCAGGCCACAAACAGGTAACAACAGCACAGTAGCGCAATGGGGTGCAGAATGAATCTCGGAACTCGTGGGTCCTTATCACTGATGGATTGTTATAGCAGATTATAACCATTATAGCCATCAGCTAAAAACAGGAAGAAGCAGCTCCAATGGGTCCCAACACTGGAAAATTTAGGAGTGATAAAAAATGGCCTGGTCTGACAAATCAAGATTCCTGTGGCCATGAGCTCATGGAAGACTCAGGATTTGACGTAATCAGCGTAATCAGAGTCAGAGGATCCATGCTGCCTGGCATCAACGGTACAGGTTAATCTCAAAATAAATTAACCCTGTAGCACACGAGGGCATGCTGGGTCCGAGAGCAACCGAAAAGAGGCAGAGGGGGAAGGTTTAAGCCTTTTAATGAGCATTTTTAAACAAATACAAAGATTCTGATAAACAATAAAATAAACACCTAATCAAAAATCGCCCCTCCGGGTGAAAAGACCAAAAACAGTTTAAACCAATAAAGCACAGCAGTGTCCGTACTAACCGCCCTTTGACTTCCTTAGTTCTTTTTCTCCCTGAGCCAGTTTTGCTGGTCCTAGGATTGTTGGTACCCGAGTGTGATTGCCATCAGTGGAACCACACTCAGGTGCACTACGAGGTCCAATTAAAGGGCAATTAGAGCCCTCCCTCTCGGCATTGTCCTGCTGAGGAGGGCGTGGCTGCCCGCTGTGTGCCACACACCTGGGGGCTATCAAAACAAGCCCAGGATAAAGTTCTGGAGAAGCACCAATTGGGGGTGGGTTAAAAAAAAAACAATCCCTTTGAACAAACTCTGAACATCCTGTGGAGCTGGATTAAATCCATTATTTAAAAAAAAAAAATATGAAAAGAATATGTCACAACTGTACGCAAAATGTAGCGCAAAACCAACAGTTATCATCAACCTGAGAACACCATCCCCACAGTGAAACATGATGGTGGTAGTATTATTTTGTGGGGTGGATTTTCAGCGGCAGGGTCTGGGAAACTGGTCAGAATTGAGGGCAAGATGGATGGAGCCAAATGCAGGGCAATTCTAGAAGAAAACCTGTTTCAGTCTGCATGGCACCTGAGACTGGATGTGGAGGTTCACCTTCCAGAAAGATAATGACCCTAAACACACAGCCAAAGCTACACTGGAGTGGTTGGAAAGACTTGAAAATAGCTGTTCGCCAATCATCCCTATCCAACCTGACAGAGCTTGAGCAATATTGCCAAGAAGAATGATAAAAAATGTCAGGATCCAGATGTGCAAAGCTTGTAGAGAGTTACCCCCAAAGACTCACAGCTGTAAGTGCAGCCAAAGGTGGTTCTACAAAGTCGCCAGCTATGTCTCACGCACCTTCATATTCTGTTGTTCTTGAACTGCATGTTGTTGTCACTTCAAACTGATGCAAGCAGTGGAATTATTGAAATTAATGTTGTCCTTACACCTATTTTGCCATTGAAAAACTAATCAAGTATAAGCTTAATTAAATCATTCCAATTTTAAACAAACCACAATGACTGAACTTTTCTTACTTCCTACCTCCTACAAATCAAGCAGTTATGATAAATTGCAATTGGCTGATGATGCTTGTGCAGGGCAGCAACATGTGACACCAATTGTGTTGGTGCAGTGGATCTTAATCAGACCAGTCTCATACTTAAATTAATTCACCAATAAATGTATAATTGTAGTTAATAATTTTATTCACTCAAATGTTTGAGCCTTGCCCAGGAGAGTATTAAAATTGTAATTTTGTTGTTCACCATTTGTATTTAGCATGTGCTGATACATATCCTCATCAGTGGTAGCCTCTGTATATAGAACATTTTTGTTCACTGTCCTGCTGACGAGAAAGAAAAAATGTGCATTGCATTGCATTCATTGCTAGAAGTAGGGTGGACAATAGAAGGCTATTGATTTTGGGCTTAGCCGACAGACTGCCAGGAATCGAGGTAATTTGAGCGCGAGGCAATAGCAAACGAATTGAACGAAACATTCACAGTGCGTGTTCAGAGCAGCAGTATTCACCCACTGGCACTGAGAAAAATCAACTCCCTTCTTTTATTAACAACTGTGATCTGCTAATAGCTAGCTTAAAATGAATACACTTGTAATGTAGTAGACAGTTGTGCCATGTCATAGCCAAAAATGTGGGTGAAAGGATATTGGAGATAATTGTCTAAATTCTATGTAAATTCTTTGGTGTGTTTAATTTTTTCTAGGGAAATTTGACACCCAGATTTTTAATTAAAGAAAAATGTGTCTTCTTTCGAATAAGCTATTATGTGACATTTGTAAATTATATATTTTTGATATTTGAGGTTGAAGAGTACTAGGGTACTACAAAAAAAAAATAATAATTCCATTGAAATGAATGGGATTTTTTTAACTTTCCAAGCTCAGACTTCACGTTTTGGCAAGAAGATTGGTAATGAGATGGAGATGAAGCAAAGATGGCGAAGTTATACAGGAAAATTATACGCGAAAGATCAAAACAATCAAGAAGAATTTGAAGATATTCCTCTGGAATAGTTCCTGGCAGCTGAAGACTCAGCCGAAAATTTGGAGGAAGAATCAATGGCCGAGATACTGGAGGCTAGTATACATCCCGATATTGAAGAAAGGAGACCCAACTGATTGTGGAAATTGTCAAACAATCTCATTGATACCACATACCACCAAGGTACTGCTCAAGATTATCCAGCAAAGACTGCAACCATAGATCGAGCAAGAGTTGTACAAGCAGGTTTCCGAAAAGGGAGTGGAACAAAATATATCATTGCAAGACCCAAGATGGACAATGGAAAAGCTAAAGAATAACAGAAAGAAATTCATATGTGCTTCATCAATTACAGCAAGGCCTTTGATTGTGTTAATCACTCAAAGCTTTGGAACGTTCTGTGACAAATGGGTGTACCAAATCATCGGACTCTTTTGATGCATTACTTCAACAAACAACCTACGCACAGGGTAGTGATAGTGTATTCCAGAACATGGCATCCTTGATTGAAAAAGCTTTTTCTGTGAATTAATTGCCATTTTTCAATTGTAAAAATTGTAGTAGGTCTGTTCTACCATCTGACATAAATTGAATCTGGTCATTGTTTTATTTTTTTCCTAACCAGCTAATGTTAAAATCACTTAAGAACAAGTCATTTTCTTTCATTACTATCTTTTAAAACCTATACAATCCAATAATAATAACAACATTTAATTTAACACAATACATCCCAGGCTATTAATATGGAAAATTTGAATTTGATTACAGCTAATTGTTTCATTAAAGCCCAAGCCCCCATGTTAGCTCTCTAAGTAGTGGGGATGGCAGGATAACCCATCTTTAGCCGTGTGCTTTGATTCCATCACCATACAATTTTATAAAGGGAACAGCAGGATTTGGAGAGAAAACCCCTGCCTCTTTTGTAGGTTAAGTGGGCTCAAGTTCAGTTATTCAATCATTATTTAATTAATAATAATTAGAGTCACAATAAACGATAAGGATTTAATTATTAAGAGTAAACATTGGTGAAGACACAGATAACCAGGTAAAAAATTTAATTTGAGGGATAGGAACAAAATGGCGGGGGGAGAGTTCGGCCTTTACTGACCACAAATGAAGCAGACTAATGGTCAGACAAAGGGAGTAAAATGGTTTAGGTTGAATTTGTGAGATCAGCATATGTATTGTTAAATGGGCTTAGTGAGGGACAGATCACATGTAAAGAGGCGCACAGCCTCTAATATAGAGTCTAGACAACATAGTTGAAATCTAATTTGCAGGGAAATAATATAGAGGCTGTGGTGGATTGGTGGCAAATGTGCCCATTAATTGAGGAATCTTGCAATTTATTTGGCCTTTATTCTGAACTATGCCCAGGCACAACAAGTCTACTATGTTAGAGGGGAACCTGATTAAGGGAATCTGTGTGGGTGAAACATTGTGGATGCTGAGAATTTTTTTATTTATTTATTTATACTATGTTTTGTTTTAATTGAATTAATTAGGTCAGTCTCTTTTTAAATTATTAAACTTTATGTTGTTTTTTGACTAATAAATGTAATCGTGTATGGTCCCTTACAGCAGTTACAACGTTTTCTGAAGAAAAAAAACTTAACTGGTGCCAATTGAAGGGTACAGTGTAATCACCAGTGGTATGGGGTTAAAACTAGTAATATCCTCTAAATCAGTTGTTCTTAACCTTTTTTTTTTTTTCGGGAAGGCACACCACATTGCCAATTACAATCTTAAAAATTTAATTGGCAATGATTGACAATGATATTGCTTTTCTTATATTGCAATTCATTACGGTGAAAATTTGAAGCATATAAAATAAATTAATTCTTGTCTAAAGTCTTTCTTTTTTTTCTCTCCGTTACTGCAATTGTATTCAATTTTTGTATATACTCTGCACTATAGAGTACTGGCTTTAAATTAGCCTGATGTTAATGGACTTTGTATGTGAATGGTTGTATATTTCTAGGATGCTTGTAATATGATGATTTAACACTTATTGTTGAGTTCCAAATAGCAAACTGAATGATACATTTCACTGTGCTCTTTTCATGCATTGAACAACCACAACTAAAATAAAAGCAAATTTTTATTTAATGTGAATCAAATCTGCTTTTTATTATACAGTTCTTTCAGATTCAATTAAATAAATCTAAATATTACCTTAATCAGTCTTAGTACCATGAATCCATGATACGCCTCACGGACATAAACCTCATGCCAGATCCCCATCCCATGTTATTGAAGCTCCTGTACTCTCCAGGCCAAAAGTACATCATCCTGCCTTTGTAATTGGGATGCTCGTACATCAGCCAGTGGCCGTCCATCACGTGGCAGGACATGCAGTTGGACATGTGGTAACGATCTTGGAAAGATTCGCAGTCGTCCGCAAACTCATGCATCTGACCTCCGAAGCCCTCCCTCTCATAGATTCTCATTCTGTAGGATCCTCTGTGCTGTTTAAGAAATAAAAAAGTAACACATATTGTTACTTGTTTAACTTGTTTTTTTTCTCTCTCTCATGTATTTCTTTTTATTATTTTGCGTGTGTTAATGTGCGTGTATATATACACGACAAATACATATATATATAATAGTAAGTGAGAAAGAACTCACCATTGGGACCATGCGACAAGACCTCATCCAGTCTTTGAAACCCCACATGCTCTGGCAGTCAGAGTACTCGCCCCTCCTCAGGAAGTACTGGTTACCCATGTAGTTGCAGCGGTCATAAACCATGAAGCAGCCGCTGTGTACTCTACAGGAGTAGCATTGGTTCATGTGGGAGGAGAAGTCAGCACAGTCGCTGCTGCAGTCCCAGGAACGACCCTGGAAGTTCCTGTTCTCGTAGAAGGTGATCTGAATACAAATAACGACTTCTGTCAATTCCAGTATTTCAAAAACTGTTGGCAGCCAGACAACAATGTTTAGCATTACTTGCTCATATCAATAATTATCACAATCAATGAAAGATACGTAATACATGTAAACTGTTTACCATGGCACTCGGAGGTATATATATATATATACACATACGGTGTATCTAAAGCGTTACTTACCCTGCCCATAGACATGATGATGGTGGTTTGTTCTCAGCACTACTCTGCTGCTACTGAGCTTCTGTCACTTTTATACCTGTCCTAACCCCACGGACATGTGGCCCCACCGTGTAAACTACTGACTTAGCAACATGACACAAAGGGTTATTCATATTGCAGTGTGGACAGTAAATGGTTATTATTTATCAAGGCACAGTTGTGTATGTTTGTGATTACATTATTTTCTCTGTCCTTTTTACTGAGAAGCATATTTATCTTCATTTTTTTCTAACTGGAAAAGTAAAAAAAAAGGTTTATTTTTTGTGTATTGGTCCCTGCCATAAAATAAAAACAAAACTTAAAATTGAAACAGATTGAAACAGAAAACAAAACTTTCCATGTTCCAGGTTCTTTTTTTTTCTTCTTTTTTTTTTTGGTGTCGCTTTTTTGACATCAGGTTTCGTTCCCTCCTTGGCATTCGTAATTTAGTCCCTAGTAGCAAAAAACTTCAGATTTCAGAGAGCGGAAGTTAGCTACGTGTGGTAGTTCAGGGAAAATTTTAGAGAGAGGAAGTTAGCTAAGTGAGCTGTTTCCAAGAGAGGAAATTAGCAAACTGAGCTATTTTGGCATTGTTATGTATTGGTGCACAGGTGTCTGTTTCCTTTCTGTTTCGTTTTGGGGGTTCATGTGTTTGCCACAGCTCCTGTTCATTTTTTGTTTTACTCATGCCTCTCCTTCTCTCTCCCATGCCCCTCTACTTTAGCCTACTTTGGGCCTGGGAAGACCATTGGCCTGGGAGGCTTGTGGGGAACGGGAAGTGGTGTTTGGCCCCCACTTTTATGTGCTTGTTGAGCGTTCATAGTGGTTTGTTTCAGTGCAGTAGACCCTTTTGAATTCACACTTGCTTGAAATTTGTGTGTTTTTACAGGTGGTGCAAAAGTGCTGTCTTGGAGTGTTGACACCAGAACATTTTGATGCCACTCCAAATCACCCAAACAATGGACTGGTTCTCCTGGAGTGGGGTGGTTGGGAAGTCTGAGAGCGAAAACCTAGAAGAGGCCTTAGTATAAAACAAACAACTTTTTAAAACTAATATAGTGTTATATTAATCTAGAATGCTTAAAACTGAAAGAATTATACTTAACATAGTTAACATATGCAGTACATATAGTAATACTTTCAAATTAATTTTAAATGAAAAACTGTTCATCAACAATACAGATGCAAGAAAAATTTTGTGAACCTTTTGGAATTACCTGGATATCTGCGTTAATTACTCATAAAATGTGGTCTGATCTTCATCTAAGTCACAATAATAATGCAAAAACAGTTATACTTTTTCTTTTTTTTTCTTGACCACATTGATTAATAATTCACAGTGCAGGCTGGAAAAAGAAAGTGAATCTCTGTGTTAACCACTTCTCCAAACGTTAATTGGAGACAGGTGTTTAAATTATGGAGAAGAGATTGGAGGTGTGGGTTGCACAGGTGCCCTGCCCTTTATATAAATGCACACAAAGCATGGTTACTGACAAATCTGTTCTTCTCAAAAGTGTATCAAGACATTTTACAGGGCAATGTCAGGGCAGCAGTCCATGACCTCAAGCACAAGAAAGGCTGGATGTTGCAACAAGACAATGACTCATGACTCATCTGCACACAAGTAAATCAACTAAATAATGGCTGAAAAGGAATAAGATTTGTTGCTTGGGATGGCCAAGTCAGAGTCCTGACCTTAACCCAATTGAGATGCTGTGGCATGGCTTGAAGATAGCTGTGCAATCAAGACAACTATCTCTAAATATTGATGAACTGAAACAGATTTCTAGGGACGAATAGTTCAAAATTCATCCTCAAGTCTTATAAGCAGCTAAAGGAAATTTGGTGGAGGTTGTTGCTGCTAAAGGAGGATCTACTTAATTCAAAGTTTAATTCAATGTTTCAGAAGTCTTTCTTTGGAAATGGAATTAGTCATCACTACAGTAGAAAATGTAAAGTATTTTGCTTGGAATCCGTAAGTGGGAAAGCTAGCCTGTACGAAGTAGCCTGCTCACCGTGAAAAGGAGCCAGGCAATCCCAACTGGTCTGTCTGGAGCAGCCTGCTCACCATGATTAGGAGCCAGCCAATCCCAGCACACCATGTCTAAGACATGCACTGGGGGCCCCATGAACTGATGAGCTCAGGGCAAAATCCATGCTTCCTCTGTGGTTCATAATACCAAACCTGCTTACCAGCCTGTAACACATTGCCCCTGCAGCTTTCACCTCCAGAATGGACCTTCCCCCATAATTCACTGAAAGCTCACATTAAAGTATTTTAAATATTTTAAGAAGGCCCATGTAAATTACAATGGATACACATAAAGTGTAATACAGAAACACTGCCATAAAGCATGCACTGCAACATGTTTGATAGTGAAATACTCGCCCCACTTCACAGCTGTGAGCTGAAGATGAGGTCTAAGATACCCCGCATCCTTCCAATGGTAATCCTTCCAAAGCATGATGGTGTCCTATTGATTCCAAAAAGTATTTTGTTTTACAATAATATACATCTTTTAAGTTAAGATAAACAAGCTATAAATGTATATGACCAAATTAACGACTTAATAATTTGTTGATCAAGAGGGAGGAGAACACTGAAGCTTTTTGAAAAATAATGAATGTCAAAATCACATTTTAGTCTGTTTAAAGTGGGAGAGATATTCACAACCAACAAAAATTTTGATGAATTTACCAGGGCTATAAAAAGTATTCACCCCCATTTTATTTTTTAGATATTGAAACATAGTTAACTTCATTTGACTTTGACTATTCATTCATTTTCATTTGACTATAGT
>JAOYSI010003018.1:0-24845 GCA_025775065.1 Hiodon alosoides
ATTGAACCCCCCCGACCCCCCACCCCCCCATCCTCCCCATGTATTCCTATGAATCGCTGACTCACAGCACAGCAGGGTTTCCTCTCCTGTTGCCACAGCAACAGTTACCACACAGCTGATGCACAGAGATCCCCCAGAGAGAGGCAGTTTCCATCTGGACCACTTAGGTCTGAACCAGGCTATAACTGGCTCCTGCAATCATAAATATAACACATAACAAATGTTATCGTAAGAACAGTTTTAAAATAAAAAAAACAAATGACACGGTTTTTGATTTGTTGGCCATAATACTTCACGATCGGAAACGGGAGTGTATCGGAAACACTCTAAAAAATAATTAGGTAGCCATCGTCTCTTGCTCCCTCTGCCATCTCTCTCTTTCAGAATGACACATGGGGCGTGCAGTACTCATATGCTCTGTTCAAGGCCATGAGTCACATGCTCTGCATCGGGTACGGTGCCCAGGCGCCAGAGGGCATGACGGACGTGTGGCTCACCATGCTCAGCATGATCGTGGGAGCTACCTGCTACGCCATGTTCATTGGGCACGCCACCGCCCTCATCCAGTCCCTAGACTCCTCCCGTCGCCAGTACCAGGAGAAGGTATTCTCAGCTTACCTGGCTAGATCTGTTCTTCTACTCCACTCAAAATTGTTTACTGAATATTTATCAAAATCTGTCAGTTAATTTACATCGTCAGTTTTTTTTGTTTTTATTTTTATTTTCTGTTTGTGCCAAATTCATCGATGACAATGGCACTCAACAAAAGTTAATAAAATGAACTCTCTGAATATATGATGTGAAATTTTTTTCGATTCAAAACAGTAGGATTTTATGTGATCTCATCCCATGTGCATTACCCCTGGTCGTTACCAACCGTACGTTTCATGTTTGGAGCCTCTTTGATCATGAACATGCGTTTCTGGTCTCTGCCACTGCTGGCTTTTGTTATTGCTAACATGAAGGAAAGAATGAATTGTGACAGTGATGCCGTGTTCGTCATTGTGTGGTGTAAATTAAAGAGGGGTCTAAATGAGAATCGCTGCAGGTGACTTCTAGCAGAGCACATTAGGTTTAAAATGGTAAGCCATGTAAGGAGCCCTGTGTTATAAGTGTTAGCTAAGCAAGTAAAGAGCATTGTGCAATATTGTGTTTGTTTCCAGTATAAGCAGGTGGAGCAGTACATGTCCTTCCATAAGCTGCCAGCAGACGTGCGTCAGAAGATTCACGAGTACTATGAGCACCGGTTCCAAGGCAAGATGTTCGATGAGGAGAATATTTTGGGAGAGCTGAGTGAGCCACTCAAGGAGGTTTGTCTTGCTTGTGTCACAAGGTTTTTTTATACGTTGTGTGGTTTTGGGTTGTGTGTGGATTTTATGGAGAACACCAGTCTCTATCTGAGACCCTCCTCTCTTTCCCTGCTCATCAGGAGATAGTGAGCTTCAACTGCCGCAGCCTGGTGGCCAACATGCCGCTCTTCGCCAACGCGGACCCCAACTTCGTGACCGCGGTGCTCACCAAGCTGCGCTTCGAGGTCTTTCAGCCGGCCGACTTCATCATCCGCGAGGGCACGGTGGGACGCAAGATGTACTTCATCCAGCACGGCCGGGTCAGCGTGCTGACGCGGGGCAACAGGGAGACCAAGCTGAGCGACGGCTCCTACTTTGGGGGTGAGCGCCTGAAGCGAGGTCCCAGCGGAGTCCTCTGTCAGGGACCGGCTTCCATTGAATGGCTTTGGTCTCTGTGTGTTAAGTGTGCGGTTCTGCGTGAAATGTGAAACCCTTCTCTGGCCGCCACATCTTCTCCTTTATATTCACCCTGTCTGCATCCTCTCCTTTCGGCAATTATGGCCTCTTTTTGGTCCGTTGTAACAGAGGGGATCAAGTTAAGACAGTGAGATTGTGTGTTACGAAATTCTTGCTCTAATGATATTTTGCTAAATAACCTAATGGAATCAAACTATGACTTAACCCGGTTTTGTGACATGATCTGTATTTTTTACCTTTGTTTAATGGCTTCACATAAGTCTTTGAGTTCCTTTTCACAACGCCGGTTCCATTTTCACCTTAGGACACTCTCTCTGTTCTCTTTCTCACACGTTCACATTTTTCCCCTTATCGCCATCCTCAGAGATCTGCCTATTGACACGGGGTCGCCGCACCGCCAGTGTTCGGGCTGAAACCTACTGCCGCCTTTACTCCTTGTCTGTGGACAGCTTTAATGAGGTTCTGGAAGAGCATCCCATGATGAGACGGGCTTTTGAAACTGTGGCTGTGGACCGGTTGGACCGCATTGGTAATATGCTCACCTGAGTGGCTCATCCATCGGTTTCTACGTTCAGGGCCTCAGTTTCCTTATTTAGCTGGGAGCTGTTTTTACATTTGAATTGCCATTATAAGACCAATAACTTATTTCCCCCCACTCTTCTTTCTCTTTTAGGGAAGAAGAATTCCATCCTGCTGCGAAAGGCTTCTCAGGGGGGCTCTGTGGCAGGGAGCAGCATGGGGAGGGGAGGAGGAGGAGGAGGCAGTCGGGGCGGAGGGGCGGGGGGAAGCATGGGGCTTGGCTCCTGTGACAGTATACTGGTCCAGCAAATCGTCAAACACGACAGCATGCCTGCTCAGGATGGGGTGGTTCCCGGGACCGGCAAAGCAGGGGCGACAGGAAGTGGGGGCACGATCTCCCCCAGGCCTCGGCCAGTCATTTGGGCTCCTCTTGTCCACGCCCCCCTGCAGACAGCTGCGGCCACCACCAACGTGGCCATCGCGCTAATGCACCAGCAGCAGCAACAGCAGCAGCAGCTACAGCAGCTGCAGCAGCAGCACGCTCTGGGGGCAGCCGTCTTTCTCCCCTCTCCTCTCCCCATCTCCCCTTCCCCCTCTTCATGCCCTCTCTCTCCCCCCCGGCCCCCACTCCTCCATCCCCGCCAGTCAGTTAGCTCATTGATTGGGGTGGTGGGAGGGCTGTCGCCCAGGGGGGTCACCCCTGCCTCCATTTCATCAACACCCTCTCCCTCACCCTTGGGTCCTACTGGGGTGAGTGGGAGTATAGGGAGTGGGGCTCCTGTAGCCAAAACGCCACCCCCCGCTTCTTCTGTGCCCCAAGCAGGTAGGACTCTGCACTATAGCCTGCGTCTTCGCTCAGACTCCCCGGGAGGGGGTGCACCAGGGGGGGCAACTACTTCACCCCTGCACAAATTCCAAATCCCAGCCCCGGAGGCCCGAGTTCCCGGATCTGGCTCGCAGAAGGCAAAGGAAGCGCTACTGCGCCACGGGGGCGGGAGCACGCAGGGGCTGCATGCTTTGGGCAGGTTAACCCAGGAGGCACGGCTACTCTCGGCTTCACAGCCCACACTGCCATTCAGGGGTTGGGTGGGGATACAGGCTGGTCCACCGCTTCATCGTAAGGCCTCTGGGGGCAACTTGCTCCCTGCCCCCTTCCTGGCCTCCCCAGGGCAGTTGGCCAGAGGGGGCAGTGCAGGAGTGTTGAACACAAATGTCCCCTCTGCACAGCAGCTGCTCCTCTACACACAGACACCAAGGCATGCCCCACTCCCTTTGCAGTCTCAAGCGCAACCCTTGTCTGCTCCCAGCCCAGCTATTCCCCAGTCCTCCTGCACCAAACCCGTTTCTTCTTCCTTCTCCTCCTCTTCTGTTCCCAAAAGCCAAGCACCAAAACCCCCGTCCCGTTCCTCCTCCCCTCCTCAGTCTTCTACACCAACCCCAACCTCTGGGGTACCAGCCCTTCTGCATACTGTGTGTCCCAAAGCTACTTCCTCACCTCCCTCTCTTCCCTCCTCCCCTCCCTCCTCCACCATTTTAAACCCTGCCAGTTCCGCCCCAGCACTGCCCCAAAGCCCACGTCCCAAACCATCCTCTACACCCCCTTCATCCTCTCCTCTCACCTGTGCCACCCCTGCAGTCCCCTGCACCACCCCGATGTCTCACACCCTCAGTTCTGCCCCTCCTGCTTCTTCAAAGGGGGACGTTAAAGACCCAGATCTGCCCCTCAGCCGGAAGGACACTGAGGCACTGAGGCACAAACTTCCTGCTAACATGTAAGAGGGACTGAGGGCAGCAGAGCCAATTGATGAGGGGTTCAAGAGCTTCTTCAATGCTACTTACTGAGCTTCATCTTGTGTCTGTGATTTTCGGAGCATGCGAGGGAGCAGAACTGGAAAGATGTAGCAATATGGCGGCTGGAGAGACTAAGAAACGCATCGTTGCATTTCTTAGAGGGTAAATTAGTAAATTAGGTTTCTAATGGTACAAAAGGTTTGCGGTTTCCAGTTCCACCCCCTCTTGACTCTTGTTTCTCTCCAAAGTGTAAAATAAGTCACGATAATAATGATATCATAACATTAACACAGTAGTAATAAATAGATTGATCATAAAAATGTAGGTACAATCTGCTAGTGGGCTATTGTCCCAGCTGTTTGGTGTTAGCTTCGGACAAATGAAACACTAAGGTATGTGTTCACTGACAGCTGTAACTAAACTATGTTTTTAAGAGCAATGTATAAACTGCTCCCTCATTCACAGTGTATGTAGGTTTGTGTCACACATACCACGCTTCTCCGATTACGCTTGTGTTTCTGTACACCTTCCTGTGTATTCAGATTTATTTACTTCCGTGATCTCTTCTCTCCGTATCCGTGCCCAGCTTTCCGTTTTGCCACGTTCCTCTCCGTCTTTCTTATTATCTTGCACAATGTAATTCCCTTTGTCAGAGATGCTTTTGTCCTATTTAGCCTCGATCTCTCTTTCTCTCTCTCTGCCCCTTTCCCTTATGTTTAGTGCTGTCCTCTAATGTCTCGTACCAATGTCAAAATAGGGTTGCTTTCTAACTCTCCAATACCATGTTGCCTAGACTGTGTGAATTTAAGGACCAAATGTTTTACTTTGACTTGTTATCACAGCTTTATATTTCAAGCAGGCGCAAATGATGTGCTGTAAAGAAGAGGATGGTGCACATTATGGTAATAACAATCATGATGACAACCGTGGTAATAATAAAGCTGAAATTAGAGCTGATCTCAACTGTACTAATATTCATGCTCTCACCTCTATGTATTACATGGGACCTTTAATTCTAACTGAAAAACACACTGTTCACATATCAGATTAAATTCTAATTCTCATTAAGAAAAACACTTAAATGGGAGACTTGCCTAAACTAATCGTTTAAATAAAACTGATCAGATTTACTTTTTTTTGTATTGTTTTATCCATGGAATCTTTTTTTTAGATATGGAGCTTTTCTTATTTCGGTCAATTCAAATTTTTGGACGTAATCTTTGAACTGATTTTAACATGTATAATTCTGACTCCTAGCAATACGCAGAGAGGATGATAATGTTATAGATGTTTATAAAATATTACAAAACATACAGACAAGCAGAAATGAGTTATTCTACTGTTTCGTTTGCACTCAGTTATAGTTTTTTGAAGGCATTATTATTGTATATATATATTTTTAAAGGACACAATATACCAAGTTAAATTTTCTATAAGAGTCAAATTTATACTGCTGTGTATTAAAAAAAAATGTGTTAAGTTAATGCATCCGAGAAGAAAGACGGAAATGGGAAACTCTTGAGAGATCACCCACAATGCTGTAGAGTTTTAATGTCTTATGGGACCGAGGTGTTTCACTTCAATCCAAGACATGTAATGCAGGGTAGTCAACCCTAGTCAACCATGGGTCGCAGTGTCTGCGGGTTTTCGTTTTCACCACACCTCTGAATTGTTTTATTGGAATCATTGTTTGGATTTTAAATGACCACACACAGTCTTCCCCTATTGAGCATCGGATTTACACTGGGAAAACTGCGCATAAGGAACAGGTGTAAAGTGAATTCCGCACATGTGATCAAACAGTCGTTAAGATGGAATTCAGAATGAACGTTGTGTGAAAATCTAGGTTCAGAGCTCCTTGGAGGCCTAGGCACCAGGTCAAAACAGGTCAATGATCTGAGCCAATAATACAGTGGACGTAAGGGAGAAGACTCAGAGGTATGCATTCAGTACAGTTAGCCAGTGGAAGACTAACAAAGAAAAATTTGTGATCTGAGGTATGGCAACCACTAGGTGTGAGGCAAGGTACATTCAGGACAGGTCTCGCTGTGTCCATGTGCATTTCTCCCAGGTAGTCTGGTTTCTTCACATTGTCCAAAACACACACACACACAATATTTCAGTGGCCAGTCCACTTTACTCGCATATCTTTGGACAGTGGAAAACACGGGAGCACACGGAAGAAATTAATTTGTGAACACAAGAACTTTCCAACCCCCTCTGCAACCGCTATTCTACACTACTTCACAAAAACAGTTTATTAAACATGTAGATAGGAATTTAATACCGTTTGAAAAATGCTATATGCTTTAATATGAAGATAAACACGACGTATGAACTCTGCCCTTATTTACTTTTCATAAATGCACGGACTGAATTAACAAAATTGTTTCTTTCTCTTCTATTTGTTTAACTACGGCAGAGCAATGTGCGAGTGCGTCAGTGAGATGACGTCCAGTTTCAAGCGGCAAGTTGCAAAAAATATAACAGGAAGCTGACGTTTGTTAGAAAGAAGATTAGATGAAAAATTTAGCCAGTTGTCCGGTTTAATATCGTTGACTGGAAGAACAATACAAACTAAAACTATTTCTCAAGCAATGTCGAATGACTTGGAGAAAGCGATGGAAGGTGGGGAAAATTGTTCGCTATTGTCTTCCTAGCTAGCTGGGTACTAAACATACTTCAGGCACCTATAACTTTGACTTGTTGAAACATGGTCTTGGTGAGGTGTCTTGAGACAATATATGATGTATTTTGTTAAATTAATTATAGAGGTAATTTGTATTGAATATTAAACGAGGGAACTTCTAGAATCGGACGAGAGTGCGTTAAAGTAGGCAGTTTCATTACTGGCGCGTAAGTCTCAAATTGTCATCAACATTTCCCGGTACGTTTAAAGGGTATGCGCCCAACAACGGGGAAAAACTGAATTTATTATTTTTATATGTAGTAGTGAAGTCTTGCTTTGAAGTAGGACTCATGATATATTTTCTGGCTATTATCAGAAGCTTCTTTAACTTTATAAGTTAGCATACGGACCTCAATGGTCTGAATACACCAGAAGCTGAAGACTAAAGTAGAATGTATCACTTTCTTGTCAGCAACACGTATTTAGATCTAGTTAATTTGCGAGACCATCAAACGAATTAATACATTTGAACCAGAGATGCGCTTATATTATTATTTAATTATTTTAGGAATCAAGTTAATATCGAAAAAGCTGTTTACTTTGTCTTATTCTGTGTACATATGTATAAAGGGTAAAATTTGAAGTTGGAGAAGCTGTTTTTTTTATTTCTCAGATAGCTATGACAGGGCCTGGATATTTCATGAATGTAATTGTTTTAAGGTGACTTTGCAAAGAGTTCGTACCATTGATAAGATGCATATGGTTTACCGTACACTTACTGTTTTCTGAATGAATAGATAAGTGTTCCATTGCAATCCACGCAAGGGAGTCATTTTGTTTTCACTGGCTGTCGTTTGAATTACTTAAGCCTGCTGAACTGAATTGGTTGACCAACCTGAAACTTAATAAAAAGCATTGATTTTGTTAAAAGATTCGAACTGCCCAGTAGGACTGTTTTTGACATACACAAAAATTACTCTGGTTCCACCTAGTGGGAATATCTTGCATCTACGGTTTGTTATAGTTCACCCTGTTTCATTGGTGTTAGAAATGGTTATTGTCTCTCTATTGTTTGATCCAGAGTATGAGGAAGCCTGCGAAAGTCTGTCCAAGGAACTGACGGGACTGACCGAGAGACTACGTACCCTAGCACAGTACCAGAGCAGCCTACTGACCACCAACACACTACTGGTATGAAGCACACTGCCTAGTCTTGTTAGTGAAACATTGGCCAAAGTGTTTTTTGTCTTTTGTTGCTGATTTTTTTTTTTCATCACTGTCTTGTTGCTTTTTAAATTTTGATGTACGGTATGTCTGCATTGAAATGTACCAAATATTCAGGATGTCCTCCAACTTTGTATTACTGTTTGCTGTGTGTTTTTCTTTTAGACTTCCTGGTTGCAGAATGCAGAGGAGCTCTGGAAGTATAGGAAACAGAATCACCTTGTCTCTGACTCCTGATACAAGCTCTTGAGGCATCACAAGGGGGAAAGATCTGCATATGCTTTCAAAGAAATACAATACATACTTACAAGGCTAATTGCACCATCATAGATTTCAAACACACTATATGGAGAGATCTGGTGCCGTATACTGTCTTTGTACTAAAGGTCCCTCAATTAAATAAAAAACTGATCTAGAGAATTTTTTTTCTAGGGGTGTGTTTTGTGCAGATATAATTTATTTACTTTGTTAAACACTAAAAGTCCACAAGGTGGAGCAAAATGTTTTCTTGGGGATCTTCTGCTGTAGTAATGGATTGTTACTGCAATGTTACCTTTGTATTGACATGAGGTAGTGCATTGAGAAAATTATTGCATTTTCAAATGAAGATAAGGAAGAATGGGTGATGAGCGCTCATTGTAAATCTGGAACTGGTAATACTGTTTTATTTAGAATAAATTATACTTACAAAAAAAATTAAAATGCTATTAAATACTATGTTAATAAATGTGATTACTGGATTGTCCAAGTTTTGATTTGGTCCCTATTGGGTAGACAGATGTCTTACCTGAGGCAAAATAAAATTAACTGGGCAGGAGCATTTATTTGCAAGTTTAACAGAAACTCCAGGGCCAACAGAATAGATTTTGGATTGATTTAAATGTTTGTGGGGGGGACTGTTAAAGATACAGCCCTGGCCCAGCTGGGTCATTGGTTTACCTGTTTTTTGCTTAACTAACCTGTGACAGCTACATACTGCTGAGACATTGGTAAAGACACAGAATGCAGAAAAATCTGTTCCCCTAAATGAATGACTAAATAAGGTGCTATGTGAGGGGGAGCAGAATTTCCACTTGGTGTGCTGCACAGTAGCGCTGTTTCACCGCAGTGCATGCACAGATTGACAGGGTGGTAGTCAGGTGGGCTGGGTGGGTTTACCACATGATGCTATATTTAAACTTCTCCCCTGCTCCCTCTTTTCTGAATGGAGCTGAGGGGGGGCAACTTCTGTACATACAGACTTAGAAAGAGTAAGGTGATTCCAATGGCTGCTTTAACCACTTCAAACAGGAAGTCTGTTTTTTTCTGGGGTGGTTATGAGAGGAGGGTGTAAAACTGGGGTGCTAACCTCATCCTCTAGCTCTTCTCTCTTACACATTCCTCGCCTTTGCACTGTATTTCCCCTTTATATCGGTCCTGTCCTCAACCCCCTCTTTCTCGACGGTGGGGTTCTGCATTTTGATGTAGCTCCTGTTTAGCCATGCAGAACGTAGAGTACCATTGCATCAGTGTATTAATGTACATTTTTGAAGCGCTGGTCGAGATGGAAATGCGACTACATATAAATTAGGAAGCGAAGCGACATATCTGCTGTATCAATAAGTAGTATTCATTTCCCATATACTGGTCAGAATGTTTGGTAAGCTGTCAATTTAACAGAGAGTTGTAGTCTATGGACAAGCTCAAGTGAGAGAGCATGCATATCAGTGGATTTATTTGTGAGACACACAGCACTTCCTGCTGGCTGTTATCATGTCATCACAGCAGCACAGCTTAAAATACTCACAAGGTGAAATGATGCACATCTGCTTATCTGGGCAGAGAGATCATTTCGCTTCTTCATGGAGTAAATGTGTTTTTGAGTGTACCGGTGACGGTTGGTTGTGATACTAGCTCATAATTATGTCAAAAGTGAACTTGTTTTCCACTGTGTGGATGTTCTGTGTTAACACTAGACTCCCTCATAGCCATGAATTTGGTTTGCAAATAATATGCTTCATCTTTGTAGTCATACAATGAGAGAGAGGATGGTTGAACTGACAAGACTTTCAGTGGCTACAGTAAACCCAGATGGTGCATTCTGAAAATAATGAGTCGTTTTAATTATAAAAAATAAAAACATTGATCGGTTAATTTTGAGACTGAGTCTGTCAGCAGTGCACCCACCTTAATGCATCAGGATTCCCATCGTAACAGTCTAACCTGTGAACAATCCTCCCCCCCGTTTCCAAGGTTCTATTACCGGAGCGACAGACATCGGCATTGGCCTATCGTTTAGTGTCCGACCCCCCCATTCCTCTCCCTACCCCACCGGTTCTCCCCGGCCTGACAGAGCCAATCCGCGGCGTGGCGTAAGTAGGGCAAGCCGCTTCCTGGTTCTCAGCATAAGGAGGAGCTGGGAGTTGGAGTGGGCCAGAGGAGACAGCGGGGGGAGTTCTCGTCAGCGAATTGACGGTCTATGGGGAGTCGAAAGGGGACCAGGAAACGTCGATACTGATAGACACACTCAGACCCCCTGTTAAGATAGCAAAATACGGTATAACGGTTGGGAAAGAGAAAGAGAAACACTGGACAGAGACGGGAGAGATATCCCCGGGGGAGTGACAAAAGGGGGCAGGCGGGGTGGTACAGCTCGAATCTGAATCCAGGAAGTATAAGCCGGTCAGGTGGGAAGAGACAAGACAACGCAGGTGAACCGCGCTTACACACCGGCGTACAGGTAAATTGTCTCTCCATCTCTGTCTACTTATTTTGGGGAATATTTTGGTAGAAGACCGTATCGTATTTGCTGTTTGTGTATTCCCAAATTCTATACCCACCCCCTCTGTGCTACCACCACTACTCCCCCCCCCTCCTTCTCCTAACCGGGGTCACGGGAGGACTAACCCACGTCATGGGTGTTCGGTAACTCCCGTGTGACGTGTCGGCGTTAATTTCTTCCTTTCTTGCGGACCATGTATTTCACAAATGCTGTCACTACATATCACGTTTTTAATCTTTTGGGCATTGATTCGTTAACTGTTTTGAGCATTACCTGTATAGCCGGTGGACAGGTGAGGTGCATCGTGTATTGCATTACTTGCCGGCTAATAATAGCGTAGAAGGTCGACTGTCACCCAAAACCAGAATTGCACACACGCAAACTCGTACAATAAACTTCATGTTGAAGATAGGAATTATAATTATTAATATTATTTTATAAATATCCTAAATTAGCATCGCTCCATTGCCAGTAATATGGTTTGACTTTATCCACTGTCTGCTCATACACTTGAAATTATTTCAATTTCACATCATATTACATAGGCTTTTATGTTGAATACAGGTTCAGTAGATTTGTTAGCTTGATGTGTAAAATTGTGGCTACATGGCCGCTGCTTTACTGACGGACCGGATAAACCAGTTAAACTCGCTCGGATCCGTACGTTCGGCGTTTTTTAACGTCCTTTAAATGAACGTAATTAAGAGTTAATTCGTACGACTTCTGTTTTTATTTTTTATTATTTGGGTGTGCGCCTGATAATGTCAAATATGAGCCAGTGAGAAACGAACCCAGACTGGAACCAGTGCATAAGGGTGCATATCCAGTTAAGGCAAATTTAATCCAGTGAGCTATCGCCGGGTTGTAAGTATAATGGCAAGTTACAAACTTTGAGAAGTTGGCTTGTGAAGTTAGCTATGTGACTGACGATTACGTAGCACTCTTTCAAACGTGCGCTCGGAGGAGTTAGTCATATCATCACACTATATGAAGACCTTTGATACTTATTGAGGAAGATTCTGTTAATAATATTTGGCTCTCTTGAGCTCTTTTTCACACCTACCATATGTTTATATGACAAAACACTATATCTAGTGAAAATCATTTGTAAACGTCAAGACATGAATATTTTAATTACTGATACGAGTTCCATGCAGTTTCTCCAAAACAAGCCTCTTCAGTTTATATGTTTAATGATGATTTAATTACTCCTGTAATCTGGTTTCTTAAGAGTTTCCATATTCTCTCGAATACTCTGGCTTTATTCTCTGCCGGCATGCCCTATTTACTGTTGCCTTACGGGTAATTCAGAGGGGAAAATGAAAAAACTAAGTGTTAAGAAACCACTAAATTGCAGGATTTGGACGTTACGTTATGGGCATTGTTGGTGAGTATTAATGAGATCAACCATGTACGCCCAACGTCCAATATCTAATATGATAAGAATTAGAGGGGTCATGTGGCTTTCACTTAAAGCCACAACAATTTTCACGATTTTAACCACGCCACCACTGTTCTATTACACGGGCTTCATTGGCCTTGTATACACCCCGTTTAGATTAGATTTTGTTATATATGGTTTAGACAAAGTATTTTCCGTTGTGCGATTTTATGTAGACCTAGCCAGAACTATTACACTAACCTTTTAATTAACTAATCAAAATATTATATTTGCTACATATTAGGAAACTTTAAAAAATCTACTTAAATAATAACCTGTACACACAAAAGTTCGTAGAGGTGAAGTATGGAAACAACAGTATCTGTAGGACTCCACTTTATTTTATTTATTTTTAATAGAAAAACGCATAGGCCTACGGTAGATTTTTTAAAATAACGACACCTCAACGAAGTGGTAGAGCACAAATAGGCTACATCAGAGAAAATCTATGGCGATGGTATTTCAGACGATTAAATTTTACTGCATCACTTAGGCACATTCCGTCCGCTGTGTCGCTGGTTCAGTTTAATCGTATATAGTCAGAATACTTTTAGTTTCATAAAATCTATTTTTCTGTGACCGTTACATGTCTGAACATCGGAATTGTTTTTACAGAAATATTGGGTATGTATTGGAGCTTTAAACACACACGAAAACACCATAATCTGTGAAAAATGCAGTATCCACTCGAGTGTATGCTTATGCGTTCATTGTTTGACTAGACAAGCCATCTAATTTTACCTAGCTGTACAATAAAAGTGGAATTGACAAGTATTTAAAGAGTTCACATTACGTTTAGAAAGCTACAGGCCCATTACAAATCATGTAAAACATTGTAGTTAACTGATGGAAGGGTTTAAAACCAAGTGTCGCCTGCTCACTCTCACGTGCGTTTTCAGTTGGGAGATACTTTAACTTGAACCGGAAGCATCTGAATTATGTTTTAATTCTTGCTTGGTGTAGGCTACTGCATATGAGGTTATTGCCACGCTGCCTAGACCGAGCATAATGCCTGTTAAGTTGATTCTTTACTTTTGGCTGATTAGTTAAACAATACGATTGTTAGCAAAAAAAGTACCTTTTGCTAGTGTTTTGATTGATTGGTTAGAGCTGAATAAAAAATTTAAATGTTTAGATCTGAATAAATATTCCATTCAGGATGCAATCGGACTCAAAATATTGATTCTCTGAGGAATTAAAATGCTGAGTTTAAGCCTGATAGCCGACTTGATCATGTCACTGCTTACCACCCTGAGTCAGATTGCATCCTGAGAAGGTGATGCATGGCTTGGTGGTGTAGCCACTTTTAAACCCATTTGACATCAATGAGAAGAAGCAATTGTAGTTAGTCATTTGAAGGGTTCATCTGGATATAGCATGTGTCTAGGTGAATGTTTGTTTGGGTGTTAATGGTGGAGTTAATGTCTGGCTTTTTTTTTTTTTTTTTTGCTTGTCTATGTGTGTCTTTTTATGCCTTTTGTTGCAGGTCACCTGACGAGGTTAGGGGGAAATGGTTTTGTGAAGCATTACCCATGATTTCTTAAACATGAACATGAACTGGGTTTCATGCTGTGTGGCAAGGGCTCCTCCCCCTTGGTGGACACTGGTGTATGTTTGCTTCCGTCTGGTTATTGCTATACCAATTCTGAGGCAAGGGGAAGTGGTCTCTTATCCTCTCTTCCGCCATTACACCGACCCCCTGTTCCCCATTTCACACTATCTGACTCTGAGTATCCCTGCTTGTCCTTTATCTGTTAATTTAAATGGACATTTCTCACTATAGAAATGCAGACCTTTCTCTTTCTGACTGCGACGTCTGTCTCTGCCAAGCATTGACCCTGTCTAATTCCCCCCCCCCCCCCACAGCTCTTAACCATAAAAAGGCCACCAGTGACAGTGGAAAAGACCGAAAGGAGGAAAAAGCAGGGAATTATCCTCTCTTGAGTTTATGGACTGGAGGTAAGGTTTTTCTTTTGCAAAATAGTGACAGAGACTTATTGTGCACCTCCAGTATCAACACCAATTGTTTGTTTGTGAAAACTGTAATGTGAAAGTGTCTTTTGTTTTGTGTGATGGTAATGTGGGGTGGGCTTTCGGAGGAAGGGGAAGGCCCCAGAACACACACACACACACACACAGACAGACAGACATATGTTCCGGGAATCGTCTGAATTAGGCCGTGAGGACCTATGTAAATTTCCCCTCTTAACACATGGGGGTTTCAGTTTCAGACAGAGAGGGAGACTGAGAGGGAGGGGGTGGTGATTAAGGTCCCTCATTTATAGTGTCAGCAGTTCCCATTCCGAGCAGTTTTAGTGGGTATCTTACCTATGTTCATCTGTCTTATATGTCTGTAGGTCTTCATACAGAGGAAGGGTTGTTTTATGAGAATGCCAGGGTTCTCTATCTGGCTGCATATTTTATTTAAGGCCACATTAATCTGCCGTTGTCCATGTTTAATATCCTGGGGCACATTTAGCTAAGCTAGGCAAACAAAGATTGAAGTGAATTTGGGCATTTCTTCAGAAGTAGGGGTTGGACATGACTTGCATAATTTTCTTAGCTTTTGACCACCACATGTTGCTAGAACAGAGGAAGTTTGCTTGCTTGGCTCTTCCCCTTTTCTCTCAAGCTTTTGGCATATTCACAACTTTTTCAATAATCAACAGTTTTTACTAGTAAGAGTTATTGAAAGAAGGTCAATGGATTTGTAAGTTAATTTGTAAGATGGATTTAGTAAGTTAACACCTAGAAGAAGGGGTCAACATACTAAACAGTGTTTATATAGCTACTTCATTGACTGGCTCAGACTTTGTTTATTTATGCATGAATCCGTATTAAATAGAAAGGTGGTCTTGGTATTGATGGTAGTACGGGTACAGTATTGCTACTCAATCTTTTTCCATTTTCAGGTTAATGCTTCCTAAATTTAGATACAAAAATACCTTATACACCCCAGTAACAACCTATCAATACCTACAATGGGTTATTATTTTTTTAATCAGTTACTGTTCCAAACCTCTTCCTCCCATTCTCCTCCCTTCCCCCAATTTTCTCAGATTATCTAATTTACCCCCCTTTTTTAGAACTAATTCATCTGTTCGCTATGCCTTCAGCTTTTCTGTGTTTTACCTCACTTTTCTAAGAGAGCAAACAATCTCCTCTCCGCTGCGAGGCAAGAGTAACAGGAAACTGATCAGGATCAGTTGATTCGGCAACGTAACCTGCTTCAGCCTTGTTTTTGCAGAAATGGTGCAAAGTGAATTGCCCCGATGGCAGTGGTTCACTCACACACACCCACACAACACTCTCCATGTTCACACACACACACGTACGCAACACACACTGAGTCAGGGGGGCAGCAGACAGAAACTGCTGACTAAATAGATGGGATGCGAAGAAGCAAGACGGTATGAAACCACTTTGTCAGCAGCCCTTTGAACAACCCTCACTGGCACACCAATGTGCACTCCAAAACATTTTTCATTTAATTTTAATTCTCATTCCCCAATGGAACCCAAAAACATGTATTTATACATGGAGAAAAAAAAAATACTCTGGTAATGATTCCATTAAGAATGGACTCCGACAGCATTTAAAGTGATTGCTTAATAATTGGTAGTAAAATGTTGCCAATAACAATTTTGCAATCTAGGGGAAAGAAGACTTGAGTGTTTTCCAAGAAAATGGGCTTTGGCAGCTGATGTGTCTGCGTATGTGTTTAGCTCGTGAAACTCATGAACCCCACCCCACCATTTATGGCATTAACCACGTTTTTCCCTCTAGATATTTAAACAGTGATGGTCGACTGGTGTTAAGTTCAGTTTCCAATTTCCTTGTGAAGAACCGTTTTCTTAAACTCTTTCAATCACACCACAATTATTGCTGAGAACCACGAAAAAACCAGGGTAAAACATTCGTCCGGAATTTTAGGGAGAGCGCAAACATACATTTTTAAGTTAAAATGATCTGTTTTAATTAGAATTAATTAAATAAATAAATAAACGGGAGCACATTTGGTGTTTTGAAATGTAACAAATGCAAAAGAAAGTGGCATTGAACAAAATGAGAAGGCACGTGTATAATATGCGCTTGTAACGCTTAGCTCTTCATGCACACACATGGTCCAGGGTAAATGTGCTGCTCTAATTTCGTCAATCAGTCAAATTGAAATTAATAGATAATGGTAATGGTGTTCTAATTACGTTGCGTTTATGTTTGACCTGTTAGGGATTATATGAAAACATTGTCAAATGAATTTCCACCACGTTAGCGTGATCCCAGATTTCGATGTGCTTTAGCCAGCTGTGACTAAGGTTCTCATTCCATACAATCGTACACCACATCTCAAAACTTTAACTCTGCTAAGTCTTATTAGAATGTATCGATATTTTAACCTTACCACATGGACTCCTTAGGTCAGGAACGAGCTGTAAGTCAGGGTTTTTTGTATAAATTAATTGAAAGGAAAATAATTGTCTGATGCTATAGGTTAGGAATGGGTTAAGGAATTAAACCTGAAGCTATGGGCTAGTAAAAAAATCAGTGTGAAGTGTGAAGTGTTTTTTCAGTGTTTATTGCGTTTATTAAAGCAATTGGAAAGAATAGAGTTTACGTGTGTGGTGTTTTGAACAAAGGGTATGTAGAACTATTTTGTCACCTTAGCAGGAACTACTGGAAAATTGGTTCAGGTCAGATAACTCCCTGTAGTATTGACTGAGAGCTGTCTAACTGTTGTCAGAACTGAGATCTGTTGTCAGAGGTTAGGAGGATATCGCCAACTTCAATAACCGCAGTCTCTGTGCTAGTCTCTGAGCCTCATAGATATTATTACAGTCTAGAAAAGATGTGAGCTGTTGAGGAACATTTTATTCAAATAATTTATCCCATGCCAGATGGTTAGATATTGTTCTGAAGTTCTTTAGATATTTTGTGTCCAGATTTGGTTTCTTTATAGTGGGCTTAAGAACAGCTTAGTAAAGAATTTTAGGAATATAGCATGATGACAAGGATGTGTTAACGATGTTAAACATGGGTTCCGAGATGTGCTAATTTTTCTTTTTTTCCATTAAAGATTTTCATGACATCAATCCTATTGTGATGTTGGGAAATCCGCCTAAATCTATTGGTTAGTTTAGCAACTGTGTTAAAGGGGAATCTCTGAATAATTTTTATTTCTTTATCTATTTATAACTGAATTTCAATAGAACCTGTAAATCAGGGGGCCATGAGATGTCAGAGTCACCACACACACACACACACACGTATACAGACGCACTGACATGATTTCCTGCCCCCCCCCCCTCTCTCTCTCTCTCTCTCTCTCTCTCTCTCTCTCTCTCTCCCCCCTCTGTCATGTTCTTGCTCCCCCTTCTCCCCTTAACACAGATTTTTGGAGGTTAGACTTGATTTTCCTTTCAGATTAACCCCCTTCTGGCTTCCACCACAAACTCTATCGTTCTCAACACCCACTGCTCACCCGCTTACACTCCTCTCCCACTCTGCCACTTTTGCGTCTGTGTGTTTTCCAAGAATCGAGCTCTTTAAAAAAAGACAGACTAAAGATGCGCATTGGGTCTATGTCCCAATCGTAGACCTTCTCCCCACTTTCCATCTTGTCTCTCTCTCTCCTCCTTTTGCATTCACATCCTACTTGCTATCTGTCTTCCATCAGAGTATTTGTACACCTCTGTAACAAAACTTTAACCAGCTCTTTTAACAGTTAAACAATGACCCCCCTTTGCAGCCTTTTCTTCCTTCTCTCACTTTATTGCTGTCTTGTTACAAATTTCAATTCAAATACAAGGTATTCTTACTCCCTTTTTCTGCATTCTGCTCTGCCTGTATCTCTTGGTAGCATGCAAATTTATGGTACAGTATGAATTGTGATGCATACATACAATTTTAACGGGTTACCTAGAGGGGAAATGAAGCTTGTCTTCTTGCCTACACCTATGTGCAACCGAAGACACTAGTATTTAAAAACACTGCTGAACATTCCCCTCTTCCTGTGTTCCAGTCACCTGTCCTGTTTGTGTTCAGTCCTTCGGTAGATTCGTGAAGGTGTGTGTGTGCACGTGTTGGTGTGTCACATTTGGCTCAAACCACAGGTGTATGCAAGCCACCTATGCGCTTAGTACTGCATTCTTTGCACATTTTTTGTATTTAACAATGAAATGCATTAAAGCCATTTGCGGTGAAGTCAAGAATTTCCAGAACTGCTTATCCATTTAAAATATTTTGTGTATGCTAATTGAGTGTAGTTGCAGCACTGAAGTATTTTTTCATTACATTTCATTATTCGTGAAAGGAAAGAGAAAGCTGAAGACGGATGTACTGTCAAATTCCTAGTTGCAAACAGAAAAGCGTCTTCCTCTGTCTACCTAATGGAATGCTAGTATAGCAGTATGCTCTAATGTAGTGTTGCTGCTAATGTGTGGGCCATCAAACTATACTTGTGACAAATATACTTGTGGCTTACTGAAAAAACCCCGAAAAAAACAGGCTATCAAACTTTATAGACAGTTGTTACTAAATGCAGTCCTTGCAGCTTCTCACCGCTGCTTATGATTAAATGTTTCTGTCTTCAAGTCTTTGGACTAACTAATGCTCGTTAAGGGGTACTACCGGATTCTTACCTGCGTTTGCCTGTCCTTAATCACTTGCGAGCTGCGCAGACTTATTTTTAGTTATGGAAGTTTAGACCGTATTTTAAGGTTAGCCGGATTGTAACTAAAGCCAAGGAGGAGAAATTAGATGAATATTAATTAATATGCAATTGAGTTGTAGCTAGGGTTACCATTTTCATATCTGTGTCAGTACGCCAGAAAAGCATTAACCAAAACAGGTCTGTGTGGGCATGCTAAACGTCTTTTGTTCATTCTCTTTTTTCATTTTCTGCACCCCCCCCCCTCCTCAAACAAAGTGGAGCATACTTTCTGCAAAACCCCTTAGTGTTGAATGAGTGAAAAGGCAAGCTTAAGAGGACCGCGTGAACGGCAACGGGTACGAATAGTGAAGCTGGGCTTGTCTTTATTATCTCTTGTGCCTTATTGTGGTCGTGTTTGTCACAATGTGGATGTGTGCTAAGCTAAACGTAAGGCTTTGTTGTTCGTGATTGATTGCAGCGCCTGAGGAAACTCCTACCCAGTTGACACAGTGATGCTGTATTCATGTATTAGCAACTACAGTAGTCACAGCCCAGCCTGTTTAGGCAGCCGTGATGCTTTGAGATCTTAGGATATGACATGATTTTGACATTTGTAGTATTGCTATGACGCTCTGAAGTTTACTAAAATTTGTTGCCGTGTTGGGTAGAACAATTTCTGTCAGCTTCTAGTATGTTTTGCTTTAGAAAATTAATATTCCCTAATAATTAAAAAGTTGTGTTCATTTTAGCATGTCAATCAAGTACGTATCTATCGATCTATGTGTGTATATAAATATACACACACTCTCTTGGTTAAGAATATCATCTTGGTTGCTCTTTTATTATATACAGTTTATTGTAATTTGCAAAGGTATTTAAAGCTTGCAATGTGTTTAAATTGTCCATTTTTAAAAAAATCTTGATACTGTATTTTTAATGAATTAATTAGTACTGCAGTTCATTGTCATCAGGAATAATTTTGCATTAGCTCGATTTTCATAAAATCATTTGCATCACATTTTAAGAGTCAAAATACAATGCAAGGCAGCTTATGTCATCATAAAATTACAGTACCAGTTAAAAGTTTAAATGTAACTCTCTTAAATATCAGTGAAGTGGTCACCCAAAGCAAAGGGGATTGCAGTCTGAAGCCCAAATCAGTTAGAAGTCTGAAATGTTTATGACATGGTGTTAAAACACTGGCCTAGGTAAAGTTGTCTTCTTTAGATATTCTCTGAGTTACCGTAGCAATTTACTGTATTAACTTATTGTCACCAATAATTACCATGATTAGTATAAATAGTAATTATAAAATAATAGGTAGCATAGGCATAAGTTTATTCCGTTTGTTATTCCTGAATGTCATTTTCAAGAAACTTGTAAATCGTGAAAAAAAAAAAGGGATTTTTTCTCTAAAAACCTTTATATACACACATCTCCTCACTGTGCTCAAGGACAGACTAGTTTTATTCAAAATAATTATAAATGTCTTGCTGTCCTGAAGAACTGACACATGGGCTGATGAAACTGATATTTTTCGATATAGGGAGAAATGTAATGGCATAACAGCTACTAGACAGGTCAAATACTGCAGTCTGGGTCGTAGCTAAAAAAGATAGTGTTTGACATCGGTATTAATTTACCAATTTACCTGGAGTGCATTAATCATTGTACTGTTTCGAGGGTTTAAGGAGAAGACACCATATGCTGCTCCTTGCTTTTCCAGGTTACAAAAATGTGCGAGATGTAGGCAAGTGTGTGTGCCGTTTATAAAGAGCTGTGGGTGTATCTTTACTTTTACACAAGATTTATTCTGCTAAATAAACCTTAACATGTTTCTCCACATATCTCTTGAAAAAGTCAAAGCTGCTTGGAAAATGTACTGGACAGGCAATGGAAAATGAGCACTTCCGTTAGATGTTGGTGTTCTTTCTGTTTAAATTCAGTTTGAGTTTCGGTGGTGGAGGTGAGAATCACAAAATGGCGAGGGGCAGGAAAGGTAAAGTGGAAATGGAAAAAGTTGGAGAACTGTTTTGTTGCCCTTTACGTCACCAAGAGGAGGCTTTTCTAGAACTTTTGCTGGTTCTGCAAAAACAGAAAATAACAATTTCAGGACACAATTTTGGCTGTGAACGAAATACAAAGCAAGAGAGGCGGAAACCATATTGAAGAGGAGAACGAGATTAACTAAACTGTCGAAAGAAGAGTGGGTGTTAAGAATCCGCTTTGAGAAATCAAGAGAAAATGGGCAAAAAGTACGCACAGAACCCCACAAGATATTTACAAGTTAAAAAAAGAAAATTCTAAAGTTTCTATTTTGATTCTAAACAGAATAGTTTCAGCTAGTCACTTGCATTGTTTTTTTTTTAATTAAAATTTTACTTTTACTTTTGTGTATCTGTTTCATTTATTTCTGCTTTTAAACGCGTTCAACCCTCTAGAGTCAAGTGCCAAACTGACTCATGCATTTGTATTCCAAGTCTGCTTGGCCTTGGCCAAATCTCATAATCGAGTCTCCTTGGCCTTAGCCAAATCTTACAATCGCAAGAACTAAGTGACTGGATCAGTGGTGAAAAGGTTCAGGAGATCCGTAATGATAATAAATATTAGCTTAGGGTCACTCTGATAATATAATGTCCCCAACTGATTTAAATGAAAACTTTTTACAAAAAAAACATTTTTAAAAATTGTTAATTACCATGTATGGGGGAATCCTTTAAAGACATCAGTACCATTGTCTTCAGTACCAAACTTGAACAAATTTGTTTTGACGTTTTCAATAAAACCGACATGCTTCCTCGAGTATTTTTCGTTTTTTTCTTAATTTTCTCGGAAAAAATTAGTTCTTTTAAAAGCTTGCCCTTTGATTCCGAGCTATTTAGGTTGTGAAGAACAAGTTTGTAACAAAATGCCACTGGACTCCCGTTCTCTGATTACCGCAAAATATAAAATTATTAAATAATTTATGTTTTGCCGTATGAACAGAATCATATAGTTGAATCCAATCTGAAATGCAACATTTTAGAAGTGCGTGTGCGTGTGCGTGTAAGAGATTTGTTAACGAAATCCTCAGAATCTGTGTTTCGTTAATGTCTGCAAGAGGCGAAGTTGTGCAAGGTAACCAGCACTTGACTACTTGTAAAAGCAAAAGCTAGAGAAGAAACCATAGATTATGACTAAGATAATAAAAAAGAACCAGGGATGGATCAAGAGGGGAGAGGGTGGGTTAAAAACTGAGTGGGAGTTTACTGACAAACCTAGACATTTTTTTACCTTTTAAAGTAATCTGTCCCTATAACTTGGTTTTGTGTTTCTATGCATTTGAGCATACTTATCCCCCTATGGGTACTTTACCCGTGAATTTGAGTGGCTATAATGTGGTTCTACTACTGTTAATATGGGTCTAATAAAATAGAAATGTTCATCTTTAAGATATTCATCTTAGTGTTAAACGTTAGTCCGATTTAAATGTTAGTCATTAGTTTCCTGTTATGAATTCAAATACAGCGCAACCCAATAAAATTATTCAGTTAAGTTAAGTAGGTTTCGATTTATCAATGCGATAGGTCTGTACAGGTCTAATAGCTCTTTGGATATTTTTTATATGATTCAGTTTTGGCATGCATTCAGTATCGGAGTTTATGTGTCAGCCAGTGACTCAGTCAGTTTTAAGAATCGGGCCCCTTTCTCAAGGGTGACCAAGGGAAGAAAACATGTTTGCAAGACAACTGAAAAACAAATGTGGCTTAAGTCAGACCTGCCGTCCCCTCTTCCGACGCCTCTATCTTTGTACCTGTTTATTGTTCTCTCACCTGAAAACTATAGTAAATTACTGCCCGTTATTTGCATTTTTTCCCTCTCTGTACAGTTCTTAATGTATTGGGTTCTAGCATAGGACAGAATAATTAATGCCACACTCCTTCAGTTGTCCCAATTACAATTGGATCATTGGAGTGGTGGGAAATCAAAAAAAAATCCCTGCTGTTATCAAATAAAACCAGAAAACCAGAACATTCGCACACAGCAAAATGCACCGCAAACCTTTTCTCCCCCATTTTACAACCGTCGATGCGTTACTGAGACGAGCACTCTCGCTGTGGGGAGCATGACCTTTTTGTACTGAACAACCTTCATCCCCATTAGCTTGAATTTTTTTTTTTTTTTTCCAGCGAGTTTTTCGTTCTTTTGCAAGCGTGGGAGACACCATGGTGGTGTCTCCTCAGGTTCTGCACTTCCTCTCCGCTGCCTGAGCGAGTGGTTACCAGAGGAGCGGCCCGCTTCTGCATCGACTCCCAAACAGTAGCGATCTTTAGATATTATCCATTTAGTTGCTATTGCTTCTTTTAACACGTTATTAGTATTACTGTTAATATTGTAATGTTTTTTTCTTAGGTGCCAGTTACAGTACCCCCTTTTAAACGTTAAAACCAGTATTGTTGAGTCTGAACTGTGCCACCTGATTACATGTCTATTTACGCGAGTATCTACAAACTAGAAAGTTTTGCTTCTGTTTGTGATTTATGGGCGTGTGGCGTTTTGATATTCTGTGTTAAGGGAGCGTGTTGCCTAGATTTGTGAATGAGTCGGCCTATTAAATCGTTTCAAATAAAAGTTAGGAGTTTTTCCAACTACAGGGATGCAAAGATAAGGCCTACTAGTCCACTGATTTATAGTTGGGCCTTTCACATGCAATGGTTGGGAGGGGGATGATTAGATATTGTTCTTAGGATGTCGTGATGGCATTTTGTTAAATATTATCGTCAATGACGGAACAACGGAATTGGCCGACGCAGTTTTGGAGTGAGGGGCATGTGGGCGAGAGGGGAGGGCTCTCAATTTCTTTCACTCTTTCGTCGAACACCCTTTTCTCACAGAACAGGAAGAGAGCAAACGAACGAACGAACGAGAGAGAAAAAGGGGTAGAGATCCCCAAGGATAAATGCTTTACTCCATTTTCAAAGACGACGAAAGCGGGTAAAGGCAGGGAGGTAAAGGGGGATTATATGAGACGGAGAGAGAAACGGACCATAAAACAATCCGGATGCTATGACACAGAAACAGATTGGTCTTCTGCCCACCGCACCTCGCTCTGCCATGAGAGCTGGAAAGGTATGCTTGGTTCTGCTGCAAATTTTCCTGCTTGGTGGTTCTTGGTGGTTTCAGTTTGGGTTGTGAGTATGGATAGGTGCGGTTGTGCAGGGTTACAGGTTTGACCTGGACTTGAGTTTTGTAATCGAAGTCACTCCATATGTCGTCAGGTAAGTTATTATATAGAGAGAACAAAATGGCCAGAGGTAGTTAGGAGGAAGGAGAGTAGAGAGGTTTGGTATTAGTAAGTTCTTATCTGCTGAAACTCTCTGTAAGGTTGTAATAACTACTTTTTACCCAGCGTTAAAGTCATGTGGAACTCTTTATACTGTTAAGGCTGAACCTGTTTCCAGGAGTTGTCATTCCTAGAATGTATATAGTGGGGGGTGGTGTACCGGAGCAGGTTAGTCAGGTGAAGAGAATATGCATCTGTCGAGCTTCACCCGCAGGCAATGAACGGTATTATGGGATGGTGAATGGGCAGCTGGTTGCTACGGGAGGGAGAGACAGAGAGGGGAGGTAGCCAGTTTGTTAGTGGAAAATTACCCCAGGTGTAAGTTGCTGAACAGGAAAAATGAGAGAGGGAGATATAAGAGTACTTACACATATTACATATTGTTTTCATGTGTCGTGCATTTACCAGCATATAGAGATACAGTGTGAGAATTAACTGTGGCTAGTTTTTCAAATTAAATTTACAGTACTATTGTGCATTGTATGAAGTGGTTTTCTTTAGTTTAGAATGGTCAGTAGCAATGAAGTCATCAGAAGATTTGAATAGATGGAAGGAGTGATAGAATTCTATGTTTTGGGGAACAGTTTTAATTCAGGTGAGATATAACTCGCCTCTTTTTATATTCCATTTGAAAATCCCATGTAAACAATTAAATTAGTTTGGTTAATTCATTACACATGGAAAAAAAAGTTGTAAAAAACAATGGCAGTAATAGAAAATAATGGGTTTACTTCCACGATTT